>JAQQPU010013334.1:0-24498 GCA_029168905.1 Artemia sp. Kazakhstan ARC1039 | reverse complement strand
GGGGGGGGGGCTAGCTGCCCTCCAATCACTTTCGAAAAAATGGCACTAGCCCTTTAATTTCCAATCGAATGAGCCTGTTTTGAAGTTTCTACGACAACGCCTTTTATAAAAAAAACCCTAAATGCCCCCAGGGCATAACTTAAAACCTTTGCCCTGAGGGTTGTGGGGGAGTGTCCTCCTCAAAAATATATTTTCAATCTGGAAATCAGCTATGCTGAACAAAAATGGCTATCTCAAAATTTTGATTGGATGTGTTTAGGGGAATGATGAGTGTAGGGGGGGGGGGGGCTAGTTACACTCCAATCCCTTTTTACTATTAAAAAGGGCACTAGCCCTTTAATTTCCAGTCAAATGAGCATGTTTTGAAGTTTCTACAACAACACCTTCTATAAAAACCTTATATGTCCCCAGGGCATAACTTAAAACCCTTGCCCTGAGGGTTGTGGGGGAGTATCCTCCTCAAAATATATTTTCTATCTGGGAATCAACTACGCTGGACAAAATGGCTATCTCAAAATTTTGATTGGATGTGTTTGGGGGAATGATGGGCGTGGGGGGGCTAGTTGCCCTCCAATCATTTTGGACTATTAAAAAGGGCAATAGCCCTTTAATTTCCAATCGAATGAGCCTGTTTTGAAGTTTCTATGACAACACCTTCTATAAAAACCTTATATGCCCCCAGGGCATAACTTAAAACCCTTGCCCTGAGGGTTGTGGGGAAGTGTCCACCTCAAAAATATATTTTCTATCGGGAAATCAATTACGCTAAACAAAATGGCTATCTGAGAATTTTGATTGGATGTGTTTGGGGAAATAATGGGTGTGGGGGGGGGAGGTGGGCTAGTTACACTCCAATCACTTTTGACTATTAAAAAGGGCACTAGATCTTCAATTTCCAATTGAATGAGCCTTTTTTGAAGTTTCTATGACAATGACTTATATAAAAACCTTATATGCCCCCTGGGCATAACTTAAAACCCTTGCCCTGAGGGTTGTGGGGAAGTGTCCACCTCAAAAATATATTTTCTATCGGGAAATCAATTACGCTAAACAAAATGGCTATCTGAGAATTTTGATTGGATGTGTTTGGGGAAATAATGGGTGTGGGGGGGGGAGGTGGGCTAGTTACACTCCAATCACTTTTGACTATTAAAAAGGGCACTAGATCTTCAATTTCCAATTGAATGAGCCTTTTTTGAAGTTTCTACGACAATGACTTATATAAAAACCTTATATGCCCCCTGGGCATAACTTAAAACCCTTGCCCTGAGGGTTGTGGGGGGTTGTGGGGTATCCTCCTCAAAAATATATTTTCTATCTGGAAATCAACTATGCTGAACAAAATGACTATCTCAAAATTTTGATTGGATATGTTTGGGGAAATGATGGGTGTAGGGGGGGGAGGGGGGCTAGTTACACTCCAATCACTTTTGACTATTAAAAAGGTCACTAGCTCTTTAATTTCCAATTGAATGAGACTGTTTTGAAGTTTCTACAACAACGCCTTCTATAAAAACCTTATATGCCCCCAGGGCATAACTTAAAACCCTTGACCTGAGGGTTGTGGGGGGGGGGTTATCCTCCTCAAAAATCTATTTTCTATCTGGAAATCAACTACGCTGAACAAAATGGCTATCTCAAAATTTTGATTGGATGTGTTTGGGGGAATGATGGGCGTGGGGGGGGGGGCTAGTTGCCCTCCAATCATTTTCGACTATTAAAAAGGGCACTAGACCTCTCGATTTCCAATCAAATGATCCTCCTTTGAAGTTTCTACGACAACCCCTTCCATATGAAGTGCCTCTGGGAAAAAAATAATAATAATAATAAATAATAAAACATTGGAGCTGTATGGCCTTTACTATATGCAATGCTACAGCGTTGCCTCTGATAAGTTCATTTAATATTTGTCAGTGTACAATGTTGTCAAATGCACCTTTAACATCTAGAAATATAATGATCATGACTTTCCTGTTATTTAATACATAAAGTGAATCCCTCAAAATACTTAAAAGACTGTCAATTGTGCTTCTACCTTGCCAGAATCCATTTTGAATATCCTGAAGAATTTGTGTTTTTTTCACTGTGTAAACCAACCTTTTTTTGACCAGTCTTTCATAGATCTTTCCTACAACTGACAGTAATGTTATAAATTAGTGATTTTCCACTAAATTGTTTTTACCAGGTTTTGGTATCATTACGGCTATGCATTTTTTCCAGCAGTCTAGAAATCTTCCCTTTTCCCATAACATGTTAATAACTTTTAATAATTCCTGTCTCCATCTAGTTGGAGGATTTTTCAATAATACTGGGTGGATTCTATCAGGTCCTGGGGCTGTTTCTGGCAATTTATTCAACACAGCTTCTAGTTATACACCTGTGAAAGGCAAGTTATATGGCTCATTACTTTCCTCCTCAGCTAGTTTTCTGGCTTTAGCAAATACTTTAGAGTGTAGGACTGTCCTTATAAATGGATCCTCGTTGCCTATGGTCTATCTTAGGTGCCTAACTCCTGCTTCACATTTTTTCCTGTCATCAATTATTAGCTCTCCATTAAATTGCACTGGGGTGTTTGGATTTGGAGGGCTATTTCTACTACCCATTCTTTTTATAAAGTTGTATACTTTCCCATATGAATCTCTAAAATTTAAACTCTCTACAAACTATGTCCATGAATCACTTCGAGCATCACTTGCGCCTCTTGCAAATTTTGTTTTGGCTTGCTTTAGCTTAATGTAATTATCCATAGATAAATTTTACTGTAGTTGTTTGCTGCCCTATTCATTGCTTTCTTGGTATTTTCACATTCAGTATTCCACCATATAGGTTCTCTGTGGCTATACTTCCTTATTTTCCTCTGTAGGATAATTCTTTCTGCTTTCTCTAGCAGGAGTCTTTGGAATTTACAAATTTTATCCTCTATGATTTCAAAAGGGTTGAGTTCTTTCTCAAGTTCAATAGATCCCAGAGTTGTTCTGCACTCTTTCCAATTAGCTTTTTTGAATATGAACCTTGCCTGGTGTGACAGCTGTCTTAGTTGCCATTCTACCAGATGTAAAGGCTAAATCAATAGCAGAATATGAGCCCCTGTGTGGATTTGCCCAAGTGGGTAACCCATATGGTGTTAATAGAATTACTCCATCTTGTCCTTCCAGGATCTTCTCCAGTGCACTTCCAATACTATTTTTATTTCCACAACCACACCAAATATCAGAGTGAGCATTAAAATCACCTACTATTAAAAATTCTTCTGTTGGTTTTACAGCATTTTTTGCTAAATCAAACACAGTTTCCACATCCACGTGGGTTAGCCTATACACATTAGCTAATATCAGTGCTGGTTTTCTATATCTATAAACTCTACACAACAAACCTTCCATCTTCTGATTCAACACTGATCCGAAGTCCAACACCTGATGGTACACTGACTTTTTGATGGCTGTAATCAATCCACCTCTTCTACCTTCATCTTGGTCCTTTCTAATATGTAGGAACCATTCATAATACATGTGTCTCTGCTTGTCAGCCATGTCTCTTGTAGGCAGATAATATCAATTTCTTTATTCATTCCAAAGCTCTCAATTAAGTCTTTTTTTACTCTTGTGATTGATTGGGTATTGAATGACAAAACTCTCATTTAAGGGGTCATGTTGATTAGCTTCAAAATTTCACTTGATTCTAGTTTATCATTGAATAGTGTTTTCATAAGAGAGCATAACTACTGGATCCTTTCTTGTAATTCCAGGTCCGTCAAGTCAACCCCTTCTAATTCACTTGAAACAAAAATAACTAGCTTTGTCAGAATATCTTTTTGGAGTTTGTTTTATTCATTGATTTCCAAGGCCTGTTTCTGATTTAATGCACCTGCATAGGATCTATATGATATGGAAGCCATATTAAAGCCAATACTTTTTTCTTGAAATAACCTTAAAATGTTTTTATTTTGATCTCTGACCCTACACAAGTCAGAAGTAGAAGAATGGCTATCCCTGCAATTACACAGCTATACTTTTGAAATGTTTCTTCTTTTTCTCTTACGTTCTTGAGTTCACAATCTTTTGACTGGTGAGGACCTGCACACCAGAGACAAACCTGGTTGCAGTGTCCTGCATTGTGCTTGCATATGCCCATACTTTTGACACTTAAAGAACTGGATAATAGGTCTTTGGTATTCTTGAACTTTGCTTTTCCTTCCATATAGCCAGAGAGCTGAGGGTAAAAGATTATTTTCGAAGGTAATGCAAACTGATAGGCAATCTTCTAACTGTTTTATTTCTCTATTAAATCTTTTCACAGATTTCACTGAAGCATTAGCCTCAGGTTAAAGATCACTTTTTATCTCCTCTTCAGTGATTTCTTTGGGAATTCCTTTAATTACTCCTTGACATCTGGGTTTAAATTCCTCTGCCTGGACTTCTGTTTTTGCTCTTTGCTTAATTCAAATTCAAATTGCTTTAATTCAAATTTGCTTAATTCAAAGAGGTGTGTAATTTTCATCTATTGAATTCAAAAATTCAAATGAATTTGATATAGGGACTGTAGCAATGAATCTATTTTGACAGTGGGGGGAAATATAAATTTGATGCTGACTGTAGTGACTATAATGGGGGGCTAGAGTTGTGACATTTGGTGATTGTCTTGCCTGATTAAATCATGGCATCTGTTGTATAACATGACCCTGATACTGTATAGCTTAAGACAAAGGCACTACTTGTGGAACAAATGTTGTATACATAGGGGCCTGCCCTTTTTCATTATTCAGACCAACTGCATTTGGCGTCACCATCACTCCAGGGGAGTGATGTAGATCCCAATTTACCTGCATCCCAGGTAAAACACACCACTTAACCCCAAAAAAATCAAAACATCAAACCCTCAAATCAAAAATTTTATACCATGCTGAGCCATTTTCCTGAAGTCTGTTTAAAGAATATTCTTTTCAGTTCCCCAAGGAATTGAATTATTTGCCAATTATTATACAAGTGTTGCCATACCACAATTTCTGAATATTTTTGGGCAGAACCAAGAACAATGCTGAGTGGCAAAGACCCACCAAAACCTCAAGGATCACCAAAAGAAACTCCAGCCAGGAAAAGAAAGATCTCTGATACTTCATCACCAATAATTCCAAACTATGCCATAGTTTTGATACAAAAAAAAAATGAATAAGACATCACTTAGTGCTGATAGCAATGCAGAAGGTAATTTTTTTTAAAGTCTGCCAAGCCAACTTTGAGCTAAACTTACAAAACTCAGGAACAGCCAAATTGTATTTTAAAAATATGGAAGCTGCAATGTCTTTTCTACAAAATACTAATTCTGTCATCATTGCTGGTTCAGGCATTGAGGCAACTAAGATCAACAAGGAAAAGGAATTCCAATATGTTGTATACAGCATTAATTT
This sequence comes from Artemia sp. Kazakhstan ARC1039, assembly GCA_029168905.1. Taxonomy (NCBI): domain Eukaryota; kingdom Metazoa; phylum Arthropoda; class Branchiopoda; order Anostraca; family Artemiidae; genus Artemia; species Artemia sp. Kazakhstan ARC1039. The sequence continues at coordinate 19,094 of JAQQPU010013334.1, read as the reverse complement.
ATCCATTGAAAACCAAGAACTAGAGGCCAAGCTGCTGGATGTAGGAGGAAGAAAACTCCAACTTATCCATCTAATACAGCTTAATACATGGCTGAATGAAGAATTATCCCCTAGCAAATCAGTTTTGAACTCCCTTAAACATGAGCTTAATCATGTTATATTTAGGCAAAAACTTAAGTACAAAACCATACAAAGCTAAGCCTCTTCAATGTTCCAAATGCCATTTACATAGAGATTTCTTTAATAGATAAATATCAATCAGCAAATATCAGCAAATAAATATCAACTGCAACAGCAACTGGGAGGTGTGAAATTGAATAAAGGATTGTTGACCAAATTTGTGAGAAAGAACATTTATTTCTACCCATTTTTTACCATATCTGCTTATACTTGATATTAAGTTTCATTTTAAGTGGTTTTCCCTGGTGTTTCACTTTATTTACCTGAATTTTGATGTTAGAAAATTTTTATTTTCTATTCCCAAGGGACTTGTCCTTTGTCTGCTGATAAACAGCTGATTATCTGTTTGTAAATAAAGCCAGGCTGAATTCAGTGTCCTTCTTCTTCTTCTGAATTTGTAGCCAGTAATAAAGTGCAGTTGCCAAACGCTAAATACTAAAATACCATTGATTATGTTGGCTCGTCCGTTTTTGCGTATTTTTGGTGGATAATTTGTGCAGAAGGGAGCAATAGCAAACAAACAAGAGGCCGAATTGGTACCAGCGGGATTTTAATCCTTAAACTGCTGGGAATAGGTGATTTGAGTATTGCACTTCCCACATTCTGTCTACCTCGAATATTGTCAAGTGAAAAATTAACATGGACGAAGTGAGCCTACTCCATCAAAAAGTGACATTCAAGGATAGACTAAGTTTAATTTAAAAGTTAAACTCACCATCAAAGTATTTCTGGACATTTTAACCATTATAAATATCTAGCTTGCGTGAAGCAGTGTTGCCAACTCAAAACAAGTTAGAACAGCGTTGCCAGCGCGATGCCGCCAAATAGACTTCGCGAGAGCCCAAAAAAAGGGACCGATAAGTGCGCGACATGTGATGAGAACTTGCATGAGGATTCATGTGCTATGAACTGTGATGGCTGTGGCCTCTGGATATGCATTGACTGTCTAGAAATGTCAGAGGCAGAGTACTCTCTACTGACTAAAATGACGCAATGAGTTGGCTGTGAGTGGAAATGCCCACTTTGCAAAAGTAACCCTCAAGTGGCGAGTGGGGCATCTTTGAACGATATTCAGAAGATTATGGATAAGAATCTCGAACCATTCCAGTCTGCTCTTAGTGCTGTAAAGGAACTGGACACTAAAGTTAAGGATGCAGTGAAAGAAGCGTTTGCCAAACTAAGAGACCAGCTAACCACTGATATCGATAACCGCTTTAGTGGTGTTGAAAGTCGGTTGGCTACTATCGAAGAGTGCACCTCATTCGACCAGGCAGCAGTTCAGAGATTGGTCGAGTCAGAGATTCGGACATTGAAAAATGATCTTGAGGTGCAGCTTGAAACTAAAGTTAGACACATGATTGCAGATGACAGGGACCGGCAGCACCGAAAGCTTAATATTGTCGTCTTTGGTGTCCCCCCTCAGACAAGTGATGAACTGTACATCAAGAGATACCTTGCGAGTGATTATGGGCTGCCAAATGTGAGCATCTCAAATGTCCGTCGTCTGAGTAATCTGCAAACCCAAGGACAAGCTGCAACCACCAGCACCGGAAACAAGCCTGTTCCTATAATGTTCTTGGTCCCTGATTTTAAGACTAAGAAACAAATCCTTCAAAAGTCTTATGAAAGAAAAGGGTCAGATACGATCCAGTTCCGTAATGATGTCTCAAAGACTGACCGCGAGAAAAGAGCAAAATTATACGAGGAGTTGCGGGCTAAACGAGCACAAGGCGAAACCCATTTGGTTATCCGGGGCAACGCTATAGTTCCAAAAAACGTGCAGACTCGTGCAGTCCCGCCGGCTGCACAGGAACTCTAGAAGATATACCAAGTGAAGTAACTTATGTAAATAGTCAGTTAGATGGTAGTGATTTTTGAAGTACAGTGTATACAAGTGATAATTATAGTGATGCAAACCCAGAGACTTCTATGTCTTCTTATGGACTTAGTACAGATGCAGGCAACAGTCATTGCAAGAAAATTACTGGACTTAGTGTGGTGTTTAGCAATGTTGATTGCCTAACCTCGAAATTTCAGGAGGTCAGATGTGTCCTCTCTGCAAATGAGGCTGATATTTATGCGTTCTGTGAGATTAAACCAAAGCGAACCTCCCTACCCCTGATAGAATCCCAGATACAGATTTCCAGATACAGACTGATGACAAACCTATTGACGGATGGTGGCAGAGGAATAGCCATATGTACAAGAAACGATTCAGGTAGGCACTATTGATATTAAGTCAGAATATGAGCCATGTGTAGAACAAATTTTGATATCTATTAACCTACCTGGGGGTCCCATTATACTTGGTTGTTTTTACAGAAGTCCCACCTCGACGAGTCTGGAGAACTCACTCTCGGCTATATGCCAGTCTATTGATGGTGCTGCTCGAAAGTGTAAGAATCTAGTCATAGTTGGCGACTTTAACTTACCTATGATTGAGTGGACTGAGGGGTACGGCCACACGAGTAACGCGGTTACGCAGTCTTTTCTTGACTGCTTAGAAGCACACTCACTGTTCCAGGCAGTGACATTCCCGACCAGATATCGAGAGGGACAGAATCCTTCACTCCTTGATCTCGTTTTGGTAAATGATCCTGAGTCACTCATTGATATAGAATCGCAAACCCCATTTGGAAATAGTGATCACATAGCTATAAAATTCCGATTTTGATTGTACCCACAGACATCGAATCTAACCAGACATGTGTATACAAACTACAATCAAATCAGGCATGAACTCTGTCAGTGCGATTGGTCATTTGTCGAAACGATGGAGGTAGAGGACACGTGGGAGAAAATGAAAAATATGTTGTTAGACACCGTCAGTAGAAATACAACTACCACGTGGAGACGAAAACCGAAAACTCTTCCCTTTATGACCAGAGAAATGAAAAGTGCAAGGAACAAGAAGAAGAAACTGTCGAAGCTCACAAATCAGGACCCCCACAGAACGGACTACCTGGTAAAGTTCAAAGCCGCAAGGAACAAAGTTCGAGCCCTGTCCAGAGAACTGATAGATAAATACGAGGAGGCCATTGCAGCAACCTCAAAAACCAATCCCAAGAAGTTCTGGAATTATGCCTCAGCACATAAGCCTGGTAGACACACGGTTTTGGAGCTGGTTTGTAATGGAGCCCAGTCAAACGACCCCCAAGAAATTGCTGATGCCTTGAACCACCAGTTTACATCAGTCTTCACACCCGCAGACAAAGCCCCCCTTCCAACCCCACCATGCTACGAAATCACCACTAAAATGTCACCAATAAGAGTGGATCAGGCTGAGCTCGAATCTCGGCTTAAAAAGCTTAATCCAAATAAGTCTGTTGGGCCTGATGGCATACATCCACGACTCTTAAAGGAAGCTCATTCCCAACTAGCAATACCCCTCTCAAGACTCTTCCAGAAATCTATTGACACTAAAGTCATACCAATGGACTGGAAAGTAGCCAATATCTCGCCAATACATAAAGGAGGAGACAAGAGCAAAGCTTGCAGTTATCGGACAATCAGTATTATGTCTGCTGTTGGGAAAATCCTAGAAGGTATTGTCAACACTGCCGTTCTTAGACATTTGATCACAAATAACCTTCTATCGAAACAACAACATGGTTTCCGACCAGGGAGATCAGTTGAAACCAATCTGATTGACTCGTATAATTACATAACTGAGCTCCTCGACCAAGGTCTCCCAGTGGATATGATCTTGCTAGACTTTGCTAAAGCCTTCGATAAAGTCTGCCATCGAAGGCTTCATTTGAAACTGAAGGCAATTGGAATTCAAGAGGGAGTGGTGGACTGGATCACGTCTTTCCTAAAGGGAAGAAAGCAGCAGGTCAGAGTTTTTGGTGAAGGTGGCAGAGCTTACTACTCCGAAATAGCTGAGGTCTTAAGCAGCGTTCCTCAAGGAACAGTTTTGGGACCTACACTCTTCAATGTATATATTAATGACGCTCCAAGAACCGTTACAAGCAAGCTTAGCCTGTACGCCGACGACTCAAAGCTCATTGGTCCTGTCGGAACTCAGCAAGGTGTGACCTCAATACAGTCAGATCTTGACAGCTTTGGCGAATGGGCCAAGACATGGAGGCTCGAGTTTAATGTCAAAAAGTGCAAGGTTCTCCATTTTGGAAGAAATAACCCACGATGGCAATACTCGATGTCAGCAAATGCTGGTGTGAGACAGCCACTCTCTGAGAGTCCCTCTGAAAGAGATCTGGGGGTCGCTGTAGACAAAGACCTTAATTTCAACTGCCACACCCGAGCTGCAGTAGCAAAGGCAAACCAAACTCTTGGTCTCTTCAAACGTACAATGACAAGTAGATCCCCTGCAATAATCACAAAACTTTACAAGAGCCTGGTGAGACCGAGATTAGAATTTGGAATGTGTGTCGCCACGCCAATTAATAAAACAGACCAGATGGCTCTCGAGTCTGTCCAAAGACAGGCGTCAAAATGTGTAAAGGGGCTCAGAGACAAAGAGTATGAATGCCGACTGCAGAGCCTCAAGCTACCAGCTCTGACATACCGTCAGCAAAGAGGTGATATGATAATGACCTACAAACTGCTCAAGTCTGACGACAAGGACCTCTTTCAGCCTGCCCAGTTGTCAAGAACCAGGGGTCATTCAGCAAAGCTTTTTTGGAAGCGTGCTAATACAAGGAAGAGGAACCCATTTCTTCTCCAACCGCATCATAAGCCTCTGGAACGATCTGAGCGAAACAACAGTGAGTTCACCATCCGTTGACAGTTTCAAAGCCAATCTCGATAAGGAATGGGAAACCAAACTATGGCTCATGCAATGGGATGAAGCTGATGTCCTGCAGCCCTATCATCACTAACTGGCGTACACTGGACTCGTCCATATCGCTAGCAAGTGCGATTTAAGGTAATAGATGTTCACAGCAAAATCTGTCCTGTACTAAATGTGGTAAAAAAGACCACAATGAAAACAACTGCCAAACAAGTCAGCCTGTAAAAACTGCAAAAGGGTGGGTCATAGTGTAATTCAAAAACAATTGTGTCCTACACATAAGCACAGGGTAGATATTTTAGAATATCAACTGAACAAAATATCCCTTTTTCAGTAATTGCATCTTCCATTCCAAAAACGCCTAAAGTGCAAACTGACAATTGTTTAGCTATAAGTGCTAAAGGAAGAATAAATTATACACCTAAGTCACACTATGCAAACTCTCCACTTCAAGGCAACCATAAAAATACACATGTACATCCTTCATACTCTCAAGTACTTCATGGCATAATGCCTCTCCCAGGATATTCAAACTGGGCACATTTAAGTCATGCCCAAAAAGTAGATGATAATGATCAAGTGAATAGCAAAATATTCCAAAAGATAGGAACTTTTCTAGAGGTAAGTCATCTTATAAGCACATATGGACACACAGATCAAATAAAAGCTATTTGGTCATGAAAAGTGATTACTTCATTACTTGGACAAGAAATATGGAAATCTGCCAATATGGAGCTTCAAAAACTGAGAAGATACTGCTATGCCCAGCAGCATAAAAGAAGAAGCAATAAAACCAGATAAGTTTAGCAGAAAACCTAAAAATTCTCCCAGTCTTAGGGAAGACCTCCAACTGATGCAAAGAACCAGAAACAAAGGTAAGCAATCTCCTCCCAAGGATAATAAGAGAGATACAACTACTATGTTTGATCAGATTGAGGATGGAAGCACAAACAGTGAGTAATTTTAGAATTCTTCAATGGAATGTTGTGTCACTGAATAATTTAAGACTTAATGAGCTGATAGATTGGATTGCTTTCAATCCTGTTGATGTAATTTGTTTACATAAAACTAACCTTCATAGCCTCAGGAGGATTCATATACTGGGTTTTAATATTTATAGAAAGGAGAGATCTACCAGGAGGAAAGGTGGAGGTGTGGCAATACTTACAAGACATTTAATGTACCCCATGAAATAGATCCTGTTACTATGTTTACATCTAGAGAGGGAGAGAAAACTGAAAATTGTTTCTTTTTATAACCCTAATGGTAATAGCCTAATGATATAACAGATATCATTCAGGAGATTACATCTAGTGGCAATACTATTGTCCTGGGGAACTTTAATGCTCATAGTTTCCTATGGGAAATTTGTACTTCTTCAAACAAAGCAGGAAGTTCTATTGAAACCCTAATTCTTGGTCCTAAGCCAATTTCTATTTTCACCCCTTAAGGGCTTCCAACTCACTACAATGTTAGAGGAAATTCCTTTTCTAAATTAGATTTGCAAATTGGATCTACATGGTTAGAGCCAAAGATAAAGATTAAAAGAGTTCTTGAACTTCAGACTGACCATATTACTCTGCTTTGTCAGATAACAAATGAATCCTTGACCCCAAACCTACTAAGATATAAATTCAACACAAGAAATTATGTGATGGGAATGAATGCAGACTTGCAGCTAAATTAAATATAGTCACTTTCTTTTTTCAAATAGTTTTATTGATACTGGTTTGATTTTTATCATATGTAGTAGGCCTACTGAGGAGCTCATTAACTGGTACAACAAATTATATTCAGCTTCACATCTTTGCTCAATCTTAATTAATAATGTTTCAGAGATATGCCAATAAGTTTCCTAAATTTTGAAAACCAAGAACAAAAGCTGAAGAAAAAGAAACAAGGCCTAATAACTGAAAATTAAGGAAAACTGTTGTTTTTTTCAAAACTTCAATAGCCTAGGTATAGACCTGTCATGTAAGAAAATTTCAGAACCATCTAGAGAAAGAAGTAGTGGAGGTAGGTACTTTAAAATTCCTTCCTGGGATAATACTTCATTTTCCTAACCTAGGCCTAACCCCTTTCCAAGATAGCCAAAAGTAGAATTTTACCAAAAACAGGGGGGAATGAGCAGCTTTGACAATAAATTAGGCCTATAGCCTAGGATAAGTGCAAAAAATGACACTTATTTCTGAAAAGGTAGGGTTGTCACCCGTTTTAATCTGACCTCAATAGACTCACCCCTTCTGCCAATTAACTCCCTGTTTTTCCTTGTTTCTTCTAGTTACCATCATGGTTGCCGCCTGGGAAAAAAACCTAGATTCTTCAACAAAATCACTGGATTAGCACATAAATCACTAGATTATTGACTAGAAATCACTAAATTATAATACTCTTTATCAGTGTAATTAATAATTGCTTTGTTTCTTTACCATGTTCTATACAGGTAAACATATAATAAGAGGATAAAATTAGCCCCCAAGGTCTGGAAAAATAGCTTTTGATTGATGTTTTGTTTTTTCTCAAGCGAAAAATACCTTGAAACTTCGAAAAATATCTTTTCGCATCTTTATGCAGGGAATAGAACAAAATCCTTGCTTCCTCCATGTATTTTCACAAATTGGTAACCTTGGCTTATAGCCCAGATCACTGAATATTTGTTATCAGTGATGAAATCGAATATTTGCTTTTTGTTTTATTTATTTTTTCTTGTCGATTCAAAACCCTAGTTTTTTCCTCTAAAACATAGAAACTATCTTATTTTCATTCTAGCTGAGCTAGTGTCATTACTGGGACACCAATTAAAATTTGGAAAAGGACCTTTTTATATTTCATGTAAAAAGTTTGTCCCACATTTCCTGAATTTTGAAAATTTGGATCTTACTTCTTTAATAAAAAAGATCCAGAGACAATCTTTTTCTCCCAATACATTTTTGTTTATTGGTGACAAGTGTCCATTCTATTACTTTAGCTATAAGAGAGCCTAAGCTCCTCACCTGGATCTACGTCATTTAAAAAAAAAAAACTTTCAGTTATATATTCATTCATCAAAAATATTATAGGCTATAAAGTTCAATCAGATACAATAAAGGCAGGTTCTCACAAAGCTTAAATTGTTGTCACATTTTGGTCTTGAACATCCTGTTTCCACTTTTTTGCAGAAGCCATAAGAGCAAGAAGAATTTCCCCTTTAGAGGGATCTTTGACTTATCGATTTACCTGCATTAGTGATGAAAGTGTTTCTTTTTCCAGTCTGTTTCTCAAAGGTGATTTAATTAACTTCAGCAAGAAGAACTGTCTCTCAGCTGATGCGCTCGAAAGTGAAAGTGCCATAAGGAAGTTAATTATTTCTGACACAACTTGGAACATAACATCACCCGCACCATTCTTGCCCTTCCCCAGGAAGTTCCAAAATAAAACAGGATAGCTGTTATTTTGTGCATGCACTCGAATCAGTTCTCTTGCATGTTGAATTAGCCACCATTCCCTGTTCAAAGCTTCTACTTCCAGATCTATTTTCTGCGAGAGGTGATCATCCAATCCAGTAATTGATGAGACAGAGCCAGAAACTGCAACAGTAGGGCCCAAACACTTTAGCTGATTTAAAAGATTGTCTTGATCGCTGATTCAGAATCAAATCTGCTCACATAGAATTTGGTAAAACCTAACACATTTGTTGCGAACTCCAAAAACTAATTTGGCGTCATTGTTTTTCGCAAACGATTCAAATGTTGCACCAAAATACATACTCTCATAATTCTTTAGGTTGTTTGGGTGTTTAAAGTCAACCTTCCAAGGTCCCAAGCGTCTCAACTTTTCTGTTTTTACGAACTAAAACATTATTTCTTTCAAACCTCCTTCAACCTTTTCCAAAAGGACATGTACTCAAACTTTTTCGCTCTGGAACTCTTTGTTGAGGCTGTTCACTATTGGTAAATTTGCCCAAAGAACAAACAATGTAACCGCACTTTATTGTCCTTTAGAGCAGAATATAGAGCATGAGCGGATGGTACGCTGTCAGCCAGCATGGATTGAAGATATAAGATTAAAGCTTCCCACTGTTCGAGAAAACATTCAGTTACGTTTCCATTGCCAGCCAAAGTGTTTTAAGGGGATTAATTAAAAAAAAAAAAAACTGTTCAAAAAATAGTTTTTTTTTTAAAGAAAAATAAAGCTCATTTTAAACTTAAGCTCAACAGATAGAATAATAAGCGTCGAAATTGCCTGTCAACCCCTCCCCTTCTGGAGGGACTACTATAGTCATACTGTATATTCTAAAGTTTACTGATTTTGAGGGTTTCCCATTTTTTGCTTATATCTCATCAGCAGTTCGTTCATAATGCCAAATAAAGCCAATTCACACAAAAAAAGAAAAAATAACAGCAAACTTTTGTTTATAACCTGTTGCTATAAACTAAAAACAACCAGATATTACTATTAAAGAATAAATAAAACCCAAAACAAACAGAAATTAAATAAACAATCATAGGAAAATATACAACAAGTAATAATAAAAATGAATAATATGAAAATCAAGCTTAAAACGAAAAAAAATATTTTCCTATTGAAGTATAAATGAAACTTAAAACGGACAGAAATTAAATAAACAATAAATGCAAACATACATACAATAGATATTAATGTAAATTAATAAATAAATCTTAAAACGAGGGAAACTTAAATTGAATATGCAAATCAAGCTTGAATAGAAAAAAGATCACTATAAAAAAGAGTTTGGGTATTACCTCCTTCTCTCACTGTAAAAGTCTAAAACCTACTGCGTCATTGGCGCTTTACTGAAAACCAATTTTGTGACAAATATTTTCTTTTGTACTTAATATTGAAAACAAACAATAAAATTATAATAACATTTTAAACTGATGAGTTTTCAGCAATTAATATCATTATACATCAAATATTCAGTTTAATTTATTAGCTCTTCTTAAAGTTGTTAAAGACGAACATAGTTTCACTACAAACAAGTGTTCGGATACTGCCTCCTATCCTAACTGTAAATAAAAACCAAAGCTTACTGCGTCATTGGCGCTTAACTGAAAACGAATTATATTACACACATTTTCGTTTCCAGCTCTTACAGCATTAAAAACAAAAATACAATTACAGTGAAATAAATTCTTGAACTGATGGATCTTCCAACAATTAATATCATTATGCATCAAATATTCAATTTGATGTTGTTTATACTTTCCAAGACTATTCAAGACGTATATAGTTCTCAGTAAAGCGCCAATAATAATAATAATAATTTATTTATTACCCACTATAAAAAAGAAGCGGAGTACATTAAGAACAAAAAAAAAACAACAAAAAATCAAACGCACTTAATAATTGTTTACATAAAACGATGTAAATTATTGTGCGCAGTAACACCTGCACATAACGACAGTTTTCCCGCAAGTACAATCACTTTTTACCGTAAATCAGGGAGGCCGAATCGCGATATTAGATGCCGGTTCCGGAACCACGGAGGGAGGCACAAAAGGCACCGAGAAAATTTAAAATAATAAATCCGGATAGAATTCAGATCTTTTGGCTTCAGAATTGGAAGAAAACCAGATAAAAAAAGAATAGAATGATCGCAAAATGAAGAATATAATTTTCCAAGTGCTTTTCTATTGTACCTCCCTCTATTTGCAACAATTTTTGAATATCCTATCTGAATTTTTTTTTTTTTTTGCATTAGAAACTGTCAGAGCCCGAAGTGTTTTGAGATTAGTAGTAATGTGAAGACCAAGCCACCGAAAAGAAGAGACACAGGGAATAGAGAAAAAAACACAGTTAAGAGGGAGACTCGCACTCGAATTAAATTAAATATATTCGCACTTATCAGCGTTCAACATAAGCCCAATCCGTCTGAAATGGTCTGAGATCCAGCTGACAGAATGTGAGAGTCCAGCCCTAGAACGACTGACAAGGAGAACATCGTCCGCATAAGCAAGATACGAGACATCAATTCCATCAGAAATGAAAGTCGAAGGCAAGGCCGAAAGGATAGGAGCAATACATAACTTAAAAATAGTTGGAGAAAGCACACCACCTTGACGGACCCACCTTTCAATCAGAAACACCTTTGAATAAGAAACTACTCCATTACATATTACCCGAATAAAAGAGTTAGAATACCAGTACCGTAACAAAACAACAATAGAAAGGTTAATATTATTGGAAAAAAGGGAATAGAGTGCATGTGAGTGGACTATACTATCGAAAGCTTTCGAAAGATCAAGAGCACAGATATGAAGAGGAGATTTATCATTAACAGATTTCAACAGGAGGGAAGCTAGAAAACGATGGGCGTGCTGACATCCCAGTCTTTTTTGAAAGCCAAATTGGTTTTAACCAAAATTAATATTTTCTGAAATGAAAGGGAGAAGAATATATTCAAAATTTTGCTAAGAGTGCAAAACAGTAATTGGTCGATAAGAACTACACTCCGACGAAGTTTTTCCACGCTTCAAAACCGAGGTGACTGTGCCACAGAGAAAACTGTCGGGAACCATAGAAGTAGATAAACACATCTGAAATAGTAGCTGAAGGTGATCTATCAAAGTTAGAAAAACTACTTTTAGATGATAAGACGAAATTCCGTCTTGATCAACAGAGCTAGTTTGCCTGTTCTTAATGGCTTGGCTAATATCAACAGTAGGAACTGGTAATACATTACTCTGAGAAATACGATTAGGCAAAAACGACTCAAGAAGGTTACTAAAAAGCTTTCCAACTTCCCTGTTCACCTTGCCGAAAATATAATTATAATACGACATCCAAGTATGAACTGCTATAGGACTTTCAGGAAAATCACTACTAAGCTTATCCGAATTCAGAACATGAGACCACTCCTTTCTCGACGCAGGAAAATCAAAACCAGATGCCCTAGACTGCCGTAAACGATTTTTTATAAGCACGCTTGGTACTTTGCTTCAGATCGAAGACAACTCCTCGATTTGGGCGACCGTAAGACACCCATATTCGTAGCCAAAACTTAGCTTTATTCTTTAAAACTTTTAATTCTGGGTCCGAAACCCATTCTGGTTTTCTAGTTTTAAATTTAATCTTTTCTAGAGGAACAGCAGTCGCCTCTGCTTGTTTTAAGCACCAAATTATTCTATCATAATATTCATTAAAAGACTGCTTATCATTTGAGAAATGGTCAGTAACTTGAAGCAAATGGTAAGGAACTTTTATAGAACCTAATAACACGGACAACGTAGTAATGTAAAGTGCAAAATTAGCTCTACTCCAGTTATTGTACTACTCCAGGTGTGTAGTAGAATGGGAAGCGACTACTGAAGCAGACAACGAAATCGCGAGGGGGTCAATATCACGATAGTCTTCATGAAAAAGAACAGTCGATACATTAATATTTGGCGAGGAAACTACATGGTCAATATTAGACAAACTTCCAGATTGGTGAATATATGAATATCAACACTTTTCTCGACTATTTTATAAGCAGAAAAATCATCAAGGACTATATCGGATCGAACTGAATGACTTTTAATATCTGTGTTGAAGTCACCAATCACTATGAAATCATAACCAGTCGATACAACAGACGCAAGAATAGCCTTAAGATTTGCCGAGGCTTTCATATACGCGTTTAAAGCGGAAATTTTCTTTTGTTACACGGGAGATACACATTTATCAGCACAGTAATACCAAACCGAACCACAAGGATGAATTTATCACTGTGATAACACACTGGAGAGAGCAAACTCAGGTTATTCTTAACAATTCACGCGAGGCCTCCAGAAGGTCTACCAAAAGTGACCTCAGCATTAGTTGTAAAAACGGAATGATTACGACTTCTTTTTAACACGTTAATACTAGTAGAAGTCATGAGGTGTTGTTGAAGGCATACTATGTCAAACTGGTCACACAATTCATCAATCATATGCTCCTTTAAACGAGCACCATTTATATTAAGCGGAACAGTCGAAACAGGCACAATCATTTCTTCTTGGCAATGATATCGCTCAGCACTTTGTATCTAAGACTACAGGAGGCATGATTTTTCACCACAATTGGCACATCTTGCATCAAGCTGGCAGGGAGAATCCTTGGTGGAAATATGAGGGCCCGCACAGCGTGCACACTTCGCAACTAAACTTGCACAATCAGCTACTCTATGGTCTGGCGAAAGGCATTTTAGACAGCACCGAGGTGCCGACAGATATTCTTTCACAGATAAATATTCATATCCAAGTTTAACACCATTTTGCATAGCCTTGGCTTTTGACATGGAGTCACAAAACTCAAGCTTAACCGTATCAGTGTCACCGAGTCGCATAGCTTCCACCACACCTGGGTATCCTTGAAAGAATGAGAGGTCTAAGTCCTTCAATATTCCTCTGACTATCCCGAAAAACCGCTTAGTGATCACCTTGGATGAAGATTCTGCTAAAATCACTGAAATAGAGTCTTTGAATTCTTCAGCAGCAGATATTTTAACATTGATTGGTAAACTCAAGCTTGGTAACTGCATCATGACAGCTCCCTTTATCGAGCACTTCTTTGCGTTTTATCGGGTCATTTAGTGTTTGCGGCTCTTTAGAGACAACAACAGTGGTTTGAGAGTCAGTTGACGGCGTCGCACGGGCAGGCAGTGGTGGAAAGTGATTATCATACGAATCGAAATTACTTGAAACAGTCTTTAGGAAGTGTTCCGTTCTATTCAATTTCGTGTTCAAACTCGAATAAACCAAAGCAGGGATGACAGGTACATCATTTGGAGAACGAATTACAAACATTGGTAGGTCTATGTCTTCATCGTCACATTTCTCAAATATACTTAACATATCCTTCAGATGGCTTTCCAAAGCCTTCGGCCCCTGTCTTCTCGGAAGCTCAGTCCCAGGTACAGACGCATCATAGAGGAGTTTTTTAGCTTCGTTTACACTCAGCAATTCCAGAAAAAACTCCTTTCCAAATTTCAGTATTTCGTTTTCATTCACTCAATTATCACGGTTAAATTGCAAAAAATTTAAAACAGGCGAAAAAACAAGTCTATTATTCAATATTCACTGTACATATCATAAGAACCAGATACCAATAAGTGAAGGAAGCGTAGTTTCCTGCTACCAGATCCCCGCAGTTAAAGGGAGTAACACTCCCGGCAGGTACAACGGCCCTTGCGACAAGAAACTCCCCTCTTCTGCTCGCTTGTTAGCAAAATTGAATTATAATCAGATTATAAAACCAAATTAAAAAGATAGTAAAATAATAGATGACCTTATATGAGTGAGTAAATATATCGAAATGGTAAAATAGTTCGTAAATATAAATTTATTATTTCACTTGTTTCGAAACTGACGGTCACTGTAATCCACTTTAATTTATTCCAAATTTAATCCGGCTTAAAATTTCTGGTCGTTTTGAGTTTGAATTTTAAAAGCTATTTGTATCTGCTGAGCTTAAGTTTAAAATGGAACTTACTTTTCTTTGAAAAACTTATTTTTCGGAAAGTTTTTTTAATTAATTTTTGTTCGTTTTTGATTGCAAAAAATTTCAAGTTTTCAAAAATTTCTTATTTCAAAATAAAACGTAATAAAAAATCTAATATTCATCAAAGTATAAAAACTGGTATCAAAGTAACAATATCAAAGTGTAAAAATGGGTTTGTGTCAACCACGGAGTTCTTATTATCTGATGTTTGAACTATTTTTAAAAAATTGCTATCTCAAAATTTTTATCGGATGGGTTTGGGGAAAAAGGGCGTGGGGGACTAATTAAGCTTCGGTCTCTTTTGATTCTTTAGAAGTGAACTAGAACTTTCTATTTTCAATCAAATGATCTCTGAAGCTTATACGAGTATACCTTCTATAAGAACCATATATATCCCCGAGTATACCTTGCAACGCCTGTTCCTTTGACCTGGGGGGGGGGGTTGTGTCGACCCTGGAGTTTTAATATCTGATGGTTGAACTATTTTTAACAAAATAATCACCTCAAATATTTATCGGATGGGTTTATCCATCCGATACACCCAAAGGCGTGGAGGGCGGGAGGGGCTACTTGCCCTTCAATCTTTTTTCACTCTGAGAGAATGAACTACAACTTTTAATTTCCATTCAAATGAACCCTCTCTGAATTTTATACGAGCATCCCTTTCATAAGAACATCATACGGCCCCAGGGCATAGTTTACAATGCCTGCCCCCCGGACCCTGGGGGAATGTGTCGATACCGGAGTTTTGCTATCTAACCTTCGAACTATTTTGAAAAAAAGGCTCTCTTAAAGTTCTTATCGGATGTGTTGAGGAAGATAGGGCGTGGAGAGGGGGGCTAGTTGCCCTCCAATCTCTTTTGATTCTTAAAAAGTGATCGAGAACTTTCAATTTTCAATCATATGAGCCCTCTGAAGTTAATATGAGCATATCTTCCATGAGAACCGTATATGGCCCCAGAACAATACTTACAACGCCTGCCCCGGGTTGGGGGGTGGGGGGGGGGGTGGGGGGAGGGTTTGTGTCGACACAGGAGTTTCTCTTATCGAACCTTTGAACTATTTTTAAGGAAATGACTACCTCAAACTTTTTATCAGATGTATTTGGGGAAAAAGGGCTTGGGGGGCCAGTTGCCCTCCGATCACTTTTAACTCTTAAAAAGAGCACTAGAACTCTCGATTTCCAATCGAATGAGCCCCCTTTGAAGTTTATACGACGACCCCTTCTATATTAAGTGCAACTGGGGAAAAAATAAATGGAGTGTGGGGGGAGAATAGCTGATTCCAATCACTTTTGACTCTTAAAAAGTGAATTAAAACTTTCAATTTCCAATCAAATGAGCCCTCTAGTAAGTTTATACGAGCATCCCTTCCACAATAACCATATATTCCCCCGGGCATTACTTACTAACCCCGGGCCCTGGGGGGCTGTGTCGACACCTGAGTTTTTGTTATCAGAACTTTGAACTATTTTTAACAAAATGTCTACCTCAAAATTTGTATCTGATGCATTTAGGACGTGGAGGAGGGAGAGCGTAGTTGCCTTCTGATCTCTTCTGACCCTTAAAAATTGAACAAGAACTTTCAATTTCCAATAAAATGAGCCATCTGCAAAGTTTATACGAGCATCCCTTCCATAAGAACTTTATATGCCCCTAGAGCATTACTCATAACGCCTGCCTCTGGGCCCTGGCGGGTTCCGTCGACACAGGAATTTTTTTATCTGACCTTTGAACTATTTTTAATGAAATGGCTATTATAAGTAGTATGTTACCTTCCATTTTGCTTGCCTTATGTTCCATCCTGTTTTATTTGCGGCCTTTACGTTCCTTCCGGTTTTTCTGGTAGTCCTATTCTACAGGTCATTACACCTTTGCCAAGAGGAACGAGTATAACTTGATTGGTGATTAGGATTTGAATAAAAGGAATAGTTTTCTTTACAATTCATATTAGTAAGAGAATTGAATTCAAAGAGAATAGTTTTTATTTGCAAGGATATTAGTGGAGAAAAAAAATGAGTGGTGCATTTACATTATTGGAGATTAATGATGGAACCGACAGCAGCAGCAGCAACGATATACGAGTACCTAATGTAGCTGTGGAAATAACTGCTGGCTGTAGACTATGTCTTGAATGGGACACTATGTATGCTAGATACGTGATATCATTAAGCAAATTTAAGCAGGAGGAGCAGCTGTGTTTTGCTGGAAAAGTAAATATTCTCCATATAAATAAACTTCGGTCAGCATTAGATGTCCTATCGAAATATATTGATGAGAACAAAATGCATCAGTGAATATTATTATTGTAATTATGATCAATAAAACTGTTTCTAAATCAATGGTATTTTTTCTTTTTCTATAGTAGACAAGCGTATATTTTCTAGAGTAGAAAAAAGAAATTCTGTTTAGTCTGAAGTTGATCGTGAGAGAGTTAGGACTAAAAAAAAAATGGATAGATTCGAGAAAGATCGAATCATGAGGAATCTAGTTCTTATGGAAAAACGTTTAATTCTAGACGATGATTTTCTAGAGTTGTCTATTCAAAGGAAGATATTTTCTCGAGGAATGCTTGTCGATATAATGAAAACTGATTCTCCATCATTAGACTATTGTATGAAGCTTCTACATCGTGGTCCAAATGCATTTACACAATTTATTGATATATTGATCACGACACGACAAAATGATATTGTGGATATGCTTTTAAACATTAGTTTTTAGAAATTTAGGACTTTTTTTTTTCATAAGAAAGATGGTGCTCAAGGATGATTTACTCCTCTCTCTCTCTCTATCTCAGACAATTTTTTGATGTTGCTAGCTCAGTTTCATTGTGGTAGTGAGAGTGTCAACACATGACAAAAATGTTCCATACATGTCCGTTATGTATGTACTCACTGGGCAGCTGGTCATCATGTGAGAATTGCACAATGATTGAGGAGTATGATGAAAAGTGTAGATTATGCAACCCGTGTAAATTGCATAGAGGATATGCTGTGCAAATTAAAGGTTGTAATTCCTGTCTTGAAGAGGTGTGTGACTCTCATCCTAGAGGTCACCTATGCTCCAATTGTCATTATGATAAATGTAATCAGTGGGAGAGTACATATCCCGGTATGATTGGAAAGAATCCTAACCGTGATTTTAGTTTACTGGTACGAGATTGGTATCGTCGTGGTTTTAGATTGTTCTGGGAGGAGGAACCGGGTCAACGATTCAACTGTTGGAACAACAAAAGAATATGGTTTCTACGTCATCGTTGTGAAGACACTGGGTGTTACGATTATAAGCCCACTGATTTTTATTTGGCTGTGACGGAATGTGATTCGACACTTGAGGACACTGTTTGTGAAATTGCTTCAAATAGGCAAATTGAAACATGTGAATTCTATAGAATGAATGAGAATAGTATCATTGACTATACAAAGAGATATGACAAGAGTGAAGTCACACTTTACTGTAGAAAATGTGACCCTGACATTGCACTACATCAGGATCAGTACACTGTGAATTCAGATAATCTACCTGCACTAGTTGTTGTCGACAAATACCTAGTAGTGGATGAAATCTAAAGAGTAGAAAAGTCGTTTTATCATGTATATAATTTTTTTTTATTAATAAACAATTTCACATACATCTTTAGAACATTTTATTCTTAGGGCACTAAAATCAATATTAAATACACTTGTAAGTATATTCTCCACTAGAAAGTCGTTCAATTGAGGTAAGTTAACGTAGATGTTGAGAAACTGCTTGTAGGTGTAGCCACGACATCTGAACATGAAAAAGAGTAGCGCATGAAAGCCACATGTCTTAGTCGTTAAATCCTGTACTCTTCGTTGATTTTGAAAAATGGTTTTCCCACTGCTTTCAATAAAGTTGCTGATGTATGGAGCGTAGAATTTATACGATAGGCCAAGAGGATCAAAAAATTCAATGTTCTTCGCTGTTTGAAAGATGCATAGCCAATGACCGGTCTTCAAAGTCGATGGACTGCTATTAACAATGATTAGGGTATTGTTAACACTTGGAATTTTTTCAATGAAGTCCGAGGGTATGCAATAGGACTTGTACTGGGACATGTATGGATCCATACTAAATACATTGATTATTTGATTTGTGTTCATGGTGCAAGGTCTAGTAGAACACTGCCGTCGGGTGAGATTTCCCTATAGGTTTCAAATTGACTCAGTGATATTAGCGTGATACTCTCAGTCAGAGCATTGGCAAATGTACACTCTAAACGTACATTCCCAGTTCGTACTATGCTCATATCCTGTGTGCCTGACAAGTCCAAAACAATAACCCCATGATTTTTTGAAAACATTGAATCGGTTATTCCATTTTCAAATAGTTGAGAGTCATGATCTAGGGATTGCATGGTCAACTCGTACAGAGTTCTATAGGATTTTTTGTCAAATGATAGAGTGTACAGTGGAATACCATTCACTTTGCACACAAGACTAGATAGACCGAAAAAATTAAAATCATGGGGGGATTCAGTCCAGGATCCAACGGCACTGCCACTCTTCACAAAGGCCAAAGCCAATTTTGATGGGATTTCTCCATTGATAAATGATGAATCGCTATAGCTACGAGAGCCGGTGGCATTGTGACGTTGATTGGTGATTGTATGGGGGACAAGAAGTTTAATGTTGTTACCATTGGCTCTTAGCTTTTCCACTGCCAATGCAACAGAG
>JAQQPU010013333.1:0-24498 GCA_029168905.1 Artemia sp. Kazakhstan ARC1039 | reverse complement strand
GGGGGGAAGGGAGATTTCAAAAACATCTTCCCATGACATAAATTGTCCTCTAAAGTTGATTCTGATGTCTGTAGCGCTCTTGGGTGATTTCAAAAACCTCTTCCCGTGATATAAGGTGTCCTCTGAAGTCGATTCTGATGTTTTTAGTACTCTATCTTTTAGTACTTTAGAAATATTTTAAAAGCTTCTAAAGTAGAATTTTAGAAAATTTTAAGTTCAGGTGGAAGGGGAATTTCAAAAACATCTTCCCATGACATAATTTGTCCTCTAAAAAGGATTAGGTATTTTTACTGATCTCTCTTGTGAAATTCTTTCCCTAATTAATACAGTTTAAATGGTCTTATCAACAGAGTTGTTTGGCATGTGCCTGCTACCCTTAAGGGTAACGGTGCCTGATAAGGCAAGTGTGACATCACAACAAACCTGGTTTGATATACCATAAAGAAAGTCAGCATGGGTTGAAAATTAAATGGCTTAGGATTTAAATAGGATTTTGGAATATATTTTAATGAACAAGGTTAAAAGCAGAAGTTGTGTAAGGTAAGCAGTGATTTATATTTATGATAGTAATATAGGATGAAATATGAGTTAAAAACAATTAGTAATGTGCAGTAATTTACCATTATATAGAGGGGGGGGGATGAGTGGAGGTGGGTACTTCAAAGTACCTTCCCGGGACAAACCTTAGCATGTACATCCATCCCTGAAAGTTTCATTTTCCTAACCCAACTCCTTTCCAAGATAGCCAAAAGTAACTAAAGTAGAATTTTACCCTATTTGACTTGTTCCTTAACATGTAGTTTTGAAGTACATCTAATCATACCTAAGAGTTGTCATTTTGAAAAATAGATGAAATTTTGTGTGTAACCTTTGTCAAAATCCTCCTGGGAATATTGTTCAGGATATCATAATACATGTTCTACCATTTTTATTTTATTTGTTCTTAAACATATCATGATGCTTTTCAGTTATTCCAACCACACTCAAGTTCTTGATCTGAGTAAAACCAGTTTCTTTTTCTGCATTTAGAGATAATTTGTTTAGTCTCAGTGAGATAAACCACTATACATGTGTATGTTAATCAAATAGGCTATAATGCATACAGTTGGTTTGGTTAAGCATTTAATATAATGCATTCTGGGTGGTCTGCTTTCCATAATTCTCTTCATAATTTTGTTTCTCAAGTATTATATTTTCATCATATTTTGGTATATTTCATTATGATTAACCTACCTTCACTTTGTGAGCATGGTTGGGATAACTGACAAGTACCCATATTCTTTTAAAGCATATCTAATCATAGCTGACAGTTTTCATTCCATTTGTTATTAAAAAATAGGAGTGATATCAAGTTTAGTCTCTTCTTCTTTTTTTGCCAAAGGTCCTCCTGTCCTGTTAACTTTATCAGAAAGTTTGACATGTTGCATCTTCTTTTGAGTCCAAGTTGTATTTTATCCTCTGCTACTACCAACTCTCTTGTTGAAAGATAGGCAGGTAACACATTATTTAGGATAGAACTATGCAATCATTTCTTATAATTGTATCAATCCTCCTTCTAAAGTTGTATCAACTGATTGATATAATCAGTCTTCATTTTGACATTGACTTAGTTGTTTGTTGTAATTTCAGTTTGTTTTGGGTTCCATTTATTTATTTATTGTTATTTGTGGTAGTTATATGCTTTGAAAATTATGTGACTTTATTTCCACTTTTTTTTTGTTCCATTTAGATCTTCACTTTATTCTGGGGAAAATGTTTTTTAAATTGAATTATATTGTTTTTAACCTAATCTTTTTTATTGAAAAAGAAAAAAATCTTATAAATCTTTTTGGACCAACAGCTGCACACAATCTAAGCTTCACCTCTTACTCACTCCTGTGAATGTCAAATTTCCTTTAAATCATTTGTTTTGACCTATTCCCACCCCATTTGGGGACAACCTGGTTTGTATAGAAGATGTAATTTTTCAAAATCTGCAGTGTGTGGACTGTATAGTGATGGTTTGTTTTGAATAATAGTAGAATTTGGGTAATAGTAACTTTATTAAGTTATGTTTTGGGTGGTAGTCCATTTGTGTTTTGAATCTGTCTAAAAATTGTTTTATTTTGCCTTTAGTTAAAAAGGTACATAGGTGAAGGCCAATGGACCCATACCTCCCTGGATATCTTCAGTTTTTTACAGTCTTATTTATAATTATTTGAAAAAAACTACGTTTTCTAAAGAGTTAAAGAGGCTGAGTTACAAGGTCGAACCTTAAAACGTACAGGGATTAGGAGGCACAGTCGGGGGGCTGCTGCCCCCCAAACCCCCCGCTTTTGCAGCCTTTAAATAAAAAAAAAGTTTTTTAAACTGAAAGTAAGGAGTGACATTAAATCTTAAAACGAACAGAAATTATTCCATATATGAAAGGGGCTGTGCCCTCCTCAACGCCTTGCTCTTTACACTAAAGTTTGACTTTCTCACAACTCTTTTTTTTAAACAATAAAAACTTTAGTGTAAAGAGCGAGGCGTCAAGGAGGGCACAGCCCCTTTCATATACAGAATAATTTCTGCTCGTTTTAAGATTTAATGTTGCTCCTTACTTTCAGTTTAAAAAACTTTTTTTTTTATTTAAAGGCTGCAAAAGCGGGGGGTTTGGGGGGCAGCAGCCCCCCAACTGTGCCTCCTAATCCCTGTACGTTTTAAGGTTCAACCTTGTAACTCAGCCTCTTTAACTCTTTAGAAAACATTGTTTTTTTCAAATAATTTCTGCACGTTTTTGTACAGTTTATTAATTATTATTGCTTGACTAACTGTTTGCTGATTGTGTCAGGAGTTATTTAAAAAAGAAACTGAGTTTCTTTTTTAAACTGTAATTTCAGTGTATAAAAAATTTTCTCTGACGGTGAATCGAACCCGGGTTTTCCGCCTGACAGTCAGGAGTCTTGACCGCTGGACTAAAGAGACATAATTGTAATTGTTTTTTAGTAAAGGGAATCTATTTTTTAAAGCAAGCAAATCCCCATAAAACTTGATATTTGGTTTTTGGAAAACAGGGAAGGAGTGATCAGATTGAGCTGAAATTTCAAGGATAAGCTCCCAGGTCCCAGGAAAAGTTATCCTCTAAATTTCAGCCTGATCAGACAACATTAAAAGGGGGTTGTGGTGGGAAAAATTAACATGGGCTATTATAGGAAAACGAGGTTTTTTGTAAATGTAAATTCAGGGGATAATTTTTTCGGTCTGAAAATATCAAAAGGCCCTAACAGGTCGAATTCTGCTTTGAATGAGTCCTCATTCACCCGGATCAGTTGCCAACTGTGGCCTGTAGACGTGGATAACAAAAAAAAAGAGAAATGAATTTTAAGCAGCTATATTTGGTTTTTTGAAAACAGGGAAGGAGTGATCAGATTGAGCTGAAATTTCGAGGACAAGCTCCCGGGCCCTAGGAAAGCTTAACCTCTAAATTTCAGCCCAATTGGACAACGTCAAAGGGGGGCTGTGGTGGGAGGGTCAAAACTTCCGGCCCAGTTTACCCCATGAAGATAAAGTCAGAGGAGGATGAAATTTTGCACGTTTCTTAGTTTGAGCTTGGGCTACAAAATGCGATCACTGCCGTCTCTCTGCGGCCTCTAGGACCTGAAATCGCTTAACATTGAGGTGGGTCGCCTCTTTATAGAGGCACAAGTGTGCCTCCTTGATAAAGTTAGAGGGGGGTGAAATTTTGCACGTTTCTTAGTTTGAGCTTGGGCTACAAAATGCGATTACCGCTGTCTCTCTGTGACCGCTAGGACTGGAAATTGCTTGTGGGCTCTTATAGGAAAACGAGCCCGTGTTTTCGCGGGCTAGCCCGCTTATAGCGGGTTCTTATAGGAAAACGAGGTTTTTTGTAAATGTAAATTCGGGGGATAATTTTTTCGGTCTGAAAATATCAAAAGGCCCTAACAGGTCGAATTCTGCTTTGAATGAGTCCTCATTCACCCGGATCAGTTGCCAACTGTGGCCTGTAGGTGTGGATAAAAAAAAAGAAATGATGAATTTTAAGTGGCTATATTTGGTTTTTTGAAAACAGGGAAGGAGTGATCAGATTGAGCTGAAATTTCGAGGATAAGCTCCCGGGCCCTAGGAAAGCTTAACCTCTAAATTTCAGCCCAATCTGACAACGTTAAAGGGGGGCTGTGGTGGGAGGGTCGAAACTTCCGGCCCAGTTTACCCCATGAAGATAAAGTCAGAGGAGGATGAAATTTTGCAAGTTTCTTAGTTTGAGCTTGGGCTACAAAATGCGATTACCGCCGTCTCTCTGCGACCTCTAGGACCTGAAATCGCTTAACATTGTGGTGGGTTGCCTCTTTATAGAGGCACAAGTGTGCCTCCTTGATGTCCTCTATCTTCTATAATAGTTGCCCATTTTGGACATTCTTAGACCCCTCCTTCCTGTAATGCCTTGCCCCCTCTAGCATAGATTTTTGGGTTCTTTTCCTTCAAGAATCCATAGTTTGGCTTACTATATTATTTTTATTATTTTTCAAATTTTTCAACCATTTTTAATATTGTATACCTTTTTGAAAATCTAGACACAAATAGTAATGTTTTATTTAGTTTTCACCTTCTCAAGTTTTCCTGAAAAATAAAACTTATTACCATTCTCAAAACCCCTCAACATGCTGAAATTACCCTGCAGGGCATGCTCTGTAAGGTTCAACCTAATGCTCTAAGCTATTCTTGATATACTGCTGATACAGTCATATGATGGCCTACATACATACTATGTGTTTTAATTTAATTTGACATGCCCCAGTGTTTTCTGAAAATTTATCCTTAATGTCCTTAGCCTTCATAATAGCATTAGTAGTAACAATAGAAGTAGTAGGGATTGTATATTTATATAGTACCTTTTCGGTTGATTCAACATCCTCCTTAACATGTACTGAAAGTTTCAACTTGATACTCTACTCTTCCTGATATGTAGCTGTTATAGCCTTTTAATAAACTGCATCCACATAGTGTGTTTCAATTTAGTTCACTATCCTCTTCAATATTCCCTGAAAATTTCACTATAATACACTTATCTTCAGTGGTATTAGTACTTGTCATTGTAGTAATAGTGTACATATTTTGTATTCTTCTTAGTTCAACATTTCCATTAACCTGTGTTTTTATTTGGGTCAACATCCTCCTAAACATTCCCTGAAAGTTTCAACTTTATACTCTTAGCCTCAGTAATAGTGTTCATAGAAATAATAGTCATAGAAGCAGTATTAACAGTATGCACACAGAACCTTTTGTTTAGTCCAATGCCCCTACCAAAACACCCTGAAAGATTCAATTTAATGCTCTATGCTATTCCAGAGAAAATGCTCATATATCCTTTTGACCATCTGAATGCATAAAATATGTTTTTGTTTACTTAAACAACCCCCTAGATGTTTGATATAAGTTTCAACTTAATATCCTTAACCTCTGTAGAAGTAGAAGATATAGCAGTCATAATTGTAGCAACAGTGGTAACATACACATAGTGCCTTATCGTTAGTTCAAGAAGGAACTGAAACAGAATCTCTTTATCGATTTTTACTATAAAAATGTCCAGCATTTCAATCACTTTCGACTATTAAAAAGGACACTAGCCCTTTCAATTTCCATTCAAATGAGCCCTTTTTGATTTTCTACGACAACGCTTTCTATAAGCACCTTATATGACCCCAGGGCATAAATTACAACCCTTGCCCGGAGGGCTGTGAGGGGGCTGTCATCCTCAAAGACCTATTTTCCAGAACTTTCAACTACGTTAAACAAAACAGCTATCTCAAAATTTTGATTCGATGTGTCTGGGGAAATGGTGGGCGTGAGAGGGGTGTTAGTTGCTCTCCAATCATTTTTAATTATTAAAAAAGGCAGTAGCCCTTTCAATTTCCAATCAAATGAACTCTTTTGAAGTTTATACGACAACTCTTTCATCAAAAACCTTATATGCCCCCAGGGCGTAACTTACAGCCCTTACCCTTAGGGATGGGGGGGGGGGGTTTGTCATCCTCAAAGACCTAACTTCCAGAACTTTCAACTACGTTGAAGAAAATTTCTGTCTACAAATTTTGATTGGATGTGTTTGGGGAAATGGTGGGCACGAGAGGGGGGTTAGTTGCCCTCCTATCATTCCAATTATTAAATAGGGCACTATCCCTTTCAATTTCCAATTGAATGAGCCTGTTTTGAAGTTTCTATGGCAACCCTTTCTATAAAAAACCTTATATGCCCCAGGCCATAACTTGCCCTGAAGGCTGTGAGGGGGTTTTCATCCTTAAAGCCCTAATTTCCGGACCTTTCAACTACGTTGAACAAAATAGTTATCTCAAAATTTGGATTCGATGTGTTTGGGGAAACGGTGGGCGTGAAAGAGGGTTTCTTGCCCTTCAATCAATTTTGACTATTGAAAAGGGCACTAGCCATTTAAATTTCCAATTGAATGATTCCTTTTTTAATTTTCCACGACAGCGCTTTCTATAAAAAAAATATACCCCCAGGGCGTAACTCACAACCATTGCCTTGAGGGCTGTGGGGGGATTGTCACTCTCAAAAACATTTTTTCTGGACTTTTTAGCTACGTCAAACAAAATGGCTATCTCAAAATGTTGATTGGATGTGTTTGGGGTAATGGTGTGTGTGAGAGGGGCGTTAGTTATCCTCCAATTGAATGAGCCTTTTAGGAAGTCTCTATACATCATTATTTATAAAAGAAAAAATTATATGCCCCTAGGGCACAGCTTACAACCCTTGCCCCAAGGGCTCTGAGGGAGTTATCATCCTCAAAGACCTAATTTCTAAAACGTTTTTCATATGCCTCCAGGGCACAACTTATAACCGTTGCCCTGAAGACTGTGGGGGGATTGTCCTGCTCAAAGAAGTAATTTCCAGAACTTTTAACTTTTTTTTGAAAGTTCTGGAAGTTAGGTCTTTGAGGATGACAATCCCCCCCCCCCTTAGCCCTCAGGGTAAGGGCTGTAAGTTACGCCCTGGGGGCATATAAGGTTTTTGATGAAAGATTTGTTGTATGCACTTCAAAAGAGTTCATTTGATTGGAAATTGAAAGGGCTAGTGCCTTTTTTAATAGTTAAAAGTGATTGGAGAGCAACTAACACCCCTCTCACGCCCACCATTTCCCCAGACACATCCAATCAAAATTTTGAGATAACCGTTTTGTTTAACGTAGTTGAAAGTTTTGGAAAATAGGTCTTTGAGGATGACAGCCCCCTCAGAGCCCTCCGGGCAAGGGTTGTAATTTATGCCCTGGGGTCATATAAGCTGCTTATAGAAAGCGTTGTCGTAGAAAATCAAAAAGGGCTCATTTGAATGGAAATTGAAAGGGCTAGTGTCCTTTTTAATAGTCAAAAGTGATTGGAGTGCTTGACATTTTTATAGTAAAAATCGATAAAGAGATTCTGTTTCAGTTCCGTCATTTAAATATAATTATAAGAAACATCTTCTTTTTACTAGTACAAATAAATAGTTTTTAGGACGATTCTCTCTTTTTTATGTAGTGTACAGTGCCTTTTTTCGTTTTTTTTCAAAGTTTGTTTGTTTGTTAATTTGTTGCTTGTAAATAATTAGTGATAGTATTTGTATGAATATTCGAGTTCTCCAGGGATTACATTTAGGCCCTAGATATCATTGATCAGTTGTTTTTTTTTCAAAGTTTATATGTTTGTCAATTTGTTGTTTTTCAATAATTAGTGAGAGTATTTGTATGAATATTCGAGTTCTCCAGGGACTACATTTAGGCACTAGGGATCATTGATCAGCCCCTGGAGTTGTGTATATTGAATAAAGTCAAAGTTCAAAAGTTCCGGTCTCATATAAACCACTCTGATGTGATGACTGTTTGTTCCAGGTTAAACTGTCATTATAATTCGCAAATGAACTTATTTCCGCCGACCCTTAGCTAAAAGATATTCCACATATGACCATTCTGTATTGTTATTAAGTGGAATGTATTTATTATTGAATAAGAATGATTTACCCCAGATCTGTACTGCTTATTTTAGATATTGCAAATTTTTAACGTACCTTCCCACTTCATATCGTAATACATGTATTATAGAGAAGCACGTTGCTACCGACATTATCCAATCGTTTGAATTGCTTAGAACTAATTCAACAAGACATGCCTTTGTGTCCCTAGACACAAAACATACTATTTGACTGCGGGGCTACTTTCTTTGATAGCTTGGATACACTTACGCTATTTTGATTTGGTTAAATTTTAAGAGTAGAACTAGCCCCGAAAGTTTGAACATAATGACTTCAGTCGTTCTTGGGATACTGCTGATATGCCTTATTGGGGATTAGCATTAACACAGTGCATTTTGATTTAAGCTTAAGGCAACATTTAGTTTTTAAACATAATGGGCAAATGGGAGAGTGGGCGTGGGAGGTTGACTAGCTGACCTCCAATCACTTTTGACTATAAAAAAGGGCATTACCCCTTTCTATTTTCAATTGAATGAGCCCTTCTCGAAATTCCTACGACAACTCCTTCGATACAAAGTGCCCTGGTCTAAACAAAAGAAAAAATAATAATAATGCATTGTACCCACATCGATCTTTACTATAAAAATGTCAAGCATTCCAATCACTTTCGACTATTAAAAAGGACACTAGCCCTTTCAGTTTCCCTTCAAATGAGCCCTTTTTGATTTTCTACGAAAACGCATTCTATAAGCACCTTATGTGACCCCAGGGCATAGATTACAACCCTTGCCCGGAGGGCTGTGAGGGGGCTGTCATCCTCAAAGACCTATTTTCCAGAACTTTCAACTACGTTAAACAAAGCGGCTATCTAAAACTTTTGATTGGATGTGTCTGGGGAAATGGTGGGCGTGAGAGAGGTGCTAGTTGCTCTCCAATCACTTAACTATTAAAAAAGGCCCTTTCAATTTCCAATCAAATGAACTCTGTTGAAGTTTATACGACAACTCTTTCATCAAAAACCTTATATGCCCCCAGGGCGTAACTTACAGCCCTTACCCTGAGGGCTGGGGGGAGGGGGTTGTCATCCTCAAAAACCTAACTTCCAGAGCTTTCAACTACGTTGAAGATAATTTCTATCTAAAAATTTTGATCGGATGTGTTTGGGGAAATGGTGGGCACGAGAGGGGGGTTAGTTGCCCTCCTATCATTCCAATGATTAAATAGGGCACTACCCCTTTCAATTTCCAATCGAATGAGCCCGTTTTGAAGTTTCTATGACAACCCTTTCTATAGAAAACCTTATATGCCCCAGGGCATAACTTGCCCTGAAGGCTGTGAGGGGGTTTTCATCCTTAAAGCCATAATTTCCGGACCTTTCAACTACGTTGAACAAAATAGTTATCTCAAAATTTGGATTCGATGTGTTTGGGGAACTGGTGGGCGTGAAAGAGGGTTTCTTGCCCTTCAATCAATTTTGAGTATTGAAAAGGGCAATAGCCGTTTAAATTTCCAATCGAATGATTCCTTTTTTAATTTTCTACGACAGCGCTTTCTATATAAAAAAATATATGCCCCCAGGGTATAACTCATAACCCTTGCCTTGAGGGCTGTGAGGAGAGTGTCACTCTCAAAAACATAATTTCTGGACTTTTAGCTACGTCGAACAAAATGGATATCTCAAAATGTTGATTGGATGTGTTTGGGGTAGTGGTGTGTGTGTGAGGGGCGTTAGTTATCCTCCAATCACTTGATTATTAAAAAGTGCAAAAGCCCTTCTAAGTTCCAATCGAATGAGCCCTTTAGGAAGCCTCTATAACATCATTATTTATAAAAAAAAACTTATAAGCCCCTAGGGCACAGCTTACAACCCTTGCCTCGAGGACTCTGAGGGAGTTACCATCCTCAAAGACCTAATTTCTAAAACGTTTTTCATATGCCTCCAGGGCACAACTTATAACCGTTGCCCTGAAGACTGTGGGGGGATTGTCATGCTCAAATCAATAATTTCCAGAACTTTCAACTACGTTGAATTTCAAATCAAAAATCAAAATTTTGATTGGACGTGTCTTGGAAAATGGTGGGCATGGAAGGGGTGTTAATTGCCTTCCAATCCGTCTCGACTATTAAACCGGCGCTAGCCACTTCAATTTCCAATCGAATAAACCCTTTTTGAAGTTTCTACAACAACGCTCTCTATAAAAAACCTTATATGCCCCCAGGGCATAACTTACAACCCTTGCCCAGAGAGCTAAGGGGGGGGGGTGTCATCCTCAAAGATCTAATTTTCAGAACTTTCAACTACGTTGAAAAAAATGGCTATCTCAAAATTTTGATTGGATGTGTTTGGGGAAAAGGTGGGCGTGAGAGGGGGGTTAGTTACGCTCCAATCGCTTTCGACTATTATAAAGGGCACTAGACCTTTGAATTTCCAATCAAATTATTCTATTTGAAATTTCTACGATAACGCTTTCTTTAAAAACCTTATATGCCCCCACGTCATAAATTACAAGCCTTGTAAGTTTTCTTTAAAAACTTTATAACGCTATCTTTAGAAACCTTATATGCCCCCACGCATAACTTACAAGCCCTGACTTTGGGGGAGTGTCCTCCTCAAACACATAATTCCTATGTTGAAATCAACTATGCTGAACAAAATGGCTATCTAAAAATCTTGATTAGATGTGTTTCGAGAAATGGTGGGCGTGGAGGGGGCTGTTGTTGCCTTCCGATCACTTTTGACTATTAAAAAGGGCACAGGCCACTCCAATTTCCAATTGAATGAGCCTTTTTCGGAGTTTCTACGACAACTTCTCCGATACAAAGTGCCCTGGTCTAAGGCAAAAAATAATAAAGAATACATTGTGCCAACATCGTTCTTATATGCCCCCAGGGCATAACTTAAAACACTTTCCCTGAGGGCTCTAGGGGAGTGTCGTCCTCAAAAACCTAATTTCTATCTGGAAATGAACTACGCTGAACAAAATGGCTGTCTCAAAATTTTGATTGGATGTGTTTGGGGAAATGGTGGGCGTGGGAAGGGTGTTAGTTGCCCTCCAATCACTTTCGATATTAAAAAGGCTACTAGCCTTTTGAATTTCCAATCGAATGAGACTTTTTTGAAGTTTCTACGATGACGCTTTCTATAAATATCCCAGGGAATAACTTACAACCCTTGCCTTGAGGGCTGTGGGGATGTTTCATCCTCAAAAACACAGTTTCTATCTGGAAATCAACTACGCTGAACAAAATGGCTATCTCAAAATTTTGATTGGATGTGTTTCGGGAAATAGTGGGCGTGGAAGGGGTGTTAGTTGCCTTTCAATCGCTTTCGGCTATTAAAAAGGGTACAAGCCACTCCAATTTCCAATTGAATGAGCCCTTTTCGAAGTTTCTACGACCACTTCTTCAATACGAAATGCTCTGGTCTAAACGAAAAATAATAAATAACGCATCGTGCCAACATCGTTCGTATATGCCCCCAGGGCATAACTGAAAACCCTTGCCCTGAAAGATGTGGGGGAGTTCCTCCTCAAAAACATCTTTTCTGTGTGGAAATCAACTACGCTGAACAAAATGGCTATCTTAAATTTTGATTGGATGTGTTTGGGGAAATCGTGGGCGTAGAAGGAGTTTTAGTTGCCTTTCAATCACTTTCGACTATAAAAAAGGGCATTACCTCTTTCTATTTTCAATCGAATGAGTCTTTTCAAAGCTCCTACGAAAACTCCTTCGGCACAAAGTTCCCTGGTCTAAACAAAAGAAAAAAAAATAGTAATACATTGTGCCATCATCGATCTTTGCTATAAAAATGTCAAACATTCCAATCACTTTCGGCTATTAAAAAGGGCACTAGCCCTTTCAATTTCCATTCGAATGAGCCCTTTTTGAGTTTCTACAACAACGCTTTCTATAAAAACCTTATATGCTCCCAGGGCATAAGTTACAACCCTTGCCCTGAGGGCTGTTAGGGGGTTGTCATCCTCAAACACCTAATTTCCAGAACTTTCAACTACGTTAAAAAAAACGGCTATGGAAATACTGGGCATGGAAGGGGTGATAGTTGTCTTCCAATCACTTTCAACTATTAAAAAGGGCACCATCCACTCCAATTTACAATCGAATGAGTCCTTCTCAAAGTTTCTACGACAACTCCTTCGATACGAAGTGCCCTAGTACGGGAAAAAATAATACATTGTGCCAACATCGTTCTTTACTTAAATGTCAAAAAATCGAACATAAAAGTCTTAGAAATTAGGTCTTTGGGTATGACAAACCCCTCAGAGCCCTCGAGGCAAGGGTTGTAAGTTATGCCCTGGGGGCATATAAAGTTTTTACAGATAGTGATGTTGTAGAAAATACCACAAGGGCTCATTCGATTGGAATTAGAAGGGCTTGTGCAATTTTTAATAGTCGAAAGTGATTGGAGGATAACTAACACCCCTCTCATACACACCTTTACCCCAAACGCATCCAATCACCATTTTGAGATAGCCATTTTGTTCGACGTAGCTAAAAAGTCCGGAAGTTATGTTTTTGACGATGACACTCACCCCAAAGCCCTCAGGGCAAGGTTATATGCCCTGGGGGCATATAACGTTGTTTTTTTTTTTTTAGAAAGCGCTGTCGTGAAAATTCAAAAAAGAATCATTTGATTGAAAATTAAAACGGCTAGTGCCCTTTTTAATAGTCGAAAGTTATTGAAGGGCAAGTAACCCCCCTTTCTATTTTCAATCGAATGAGCCCTTTTGTTTTTTACTTTTATAACTTTAATAAATCAAATAATATTTACATTTTGATTGCTAAATTTCAGTATATGTATATTAAACTGACAATGCACAACTTATGCGCCCAACTTATGTTAATTTCTCCTCGTTTTGAGTTTGACTCGGTTAATTATTGTAATTTCTGTTCGTTTTGGGTTTCATTTATTTATCAATGCTGATTTGTGGTAGTTTCACGCTTGGTAGATTATTTGATTTTAGTTTTGCTCATGTTTTGTTGTAATGGAGTATTGGAGTTCTTTACTTTTATTTAAAAAACTTATTTTGTGGAAAAAGTCTTTTTAATTAATATCTGTTCGTTTTATATTGACATAGTCTGTTCAGGGGAAAAGGAAATGATACTTTAAATATTTTCGTTTTTTAAGACTTTATAGTTTAGCCTGCTATTTGTATGCTGGAGAAAAGTTTTCAGCAATTTTTAACAGCATACGCCCTTTTAAAAATCTGGACACAAATAGTACTGTTTAATATAGTTTCATACCTCCTCTAGTTGACCTGAAATTAAAAACGATACCATCCGCAGAAAAATCTGTTTACTTTCTTTTATAGCTTGGATACACTTACGCTTTTTGATTTGGTTAAATTTTAAGAGCAGAAGTAGCCGCGAAAGTTTGAACATAATACCCTCAGTGGTTCTTGGGATACTTCTGAGATTCCTTATTGAAAATTAGCATTATCACAGTGCATTTTGATTCAATCTTAAGGCAACATATAGTTTTAAACATATAAAATTGGATTTGAGGAAGACTAAAATCTATTCTATAAATCATATACAAAAACTTTCTATATAAACCTTATATGCCCCCAGGGCAAAACTTACAACCCTTGCACTGAGGGCTCTGAGGGGGTTATCATCCTAAAAGACCTAATTTCCAGATTTTTTAACTACGTTGAACAAAATGGATATCTCAAAATTTTGATTGGATGTGTTCGGGAAAATAGTGGGCGTGAGAGGGGCGTTAATCGCTATCCAATCACCTTTAACTATTAAAAAACGCACTAGTCCTTTCAATTTCCAATTGAATTAGCCCCTTTGAAGTTTTTATGACAACGCTTTCGATAAATACTTTATATGCCCTCGATGTGTTTGGGAAAATGATGGGCGTGAAAGGGGCCTTAGTCGCTATCCAATCACTTTCAACTGTTAGCACTAGCCCTTTCAATTTCCTGTTTAATGAGCCCTTTTGAAGTTTCTACGACAACGCATTCAATAAAAACTTTATATGCCCCCAGGGCATAACTTACAACCGTTGCCCTGAGGGCTGTGGGGGGGGGGCGGGAGGAGTTGTCATCCTTAAGGACCTAGTTTCCAAAACTTTCAACTACGTTGAATAAAATGGTTATCAAAAAATTTTGATTCGATGTTTTTGGGGAAAAATGGGCGTGACAGGGGGGTTAGTTGCCCTCAAATCATTTTCGACTATTAAAAAGGGTACTAGTCCTTTGAATTTCAAATCGAATGAGCCCTTTTTCAAGTTTCCACGACAAAGATTTAAATAAAAACCTTATATGCCCCCAGGGCATAACCTAAAATTTTTGCCCTGAGGGTTGTGGGGGAGTGTCCTCCTCAAAAATGTTTTCTATCCGGAAATCAACTACCTCGAACAAAATAGCCATCTCAAAATTTTTATTGGATGTGTTTGGGGGAATGATGGGCGTGGGGGATCTAGTTGTCCTCCAATCATTTTCGACTATTAAAAAGGGCACTATTCCTTTGAATTTCCAGTCGAATGAGCTTTTATTGAAGTTTCTACGACAACACCTTCTTTAAAAACCTTATATACCCCAAGGCATAACCTAAAACCCTTGCCCTGAGGGATGTGGGGAAGTGTCCTGCTCAAAAACATATTTTCTATCTAGAAATCTACTACGCTGAACAAAATGGTTATCTCAAAATTTCGATTGGATGTGTTTGGGGGAATTAAGGTCATGGGGGGGGGGCGGCTAGTTGCACTCAAATAACTTTCGACTATTAAAAAGGGCACTAGTCCTTTGAATTTCCAATCGAATGAGCCTGTTTTGAAGTTTCTACGACAACGCCAGCTATAAAAACCTTATCTATCCCAGGGCATAATTTAAAACCTTTGCCCTGAGGGTTCTGGAGGAGTTTCCTCCTCAAAAATATATTTTCTATCTGGAAATCAACTACACTAAACAAAATGGCTGTCTCAAAATTTTGATTGGATATGTTTTGGGGAATGATAGGCGTGGGGGGGGGTAGTTGCCCTCCAATCACGTTCAACTATTAAAAAGGGTACTAGCCCTTTGAATTTTCAATCGAATGACCCTGTTTTGAAGTTTCTACGACAACGCCTTCTATAAAAATCTTATATGCTCCCAGGGCATAACTTAAAACCCTTGCCCTGAGAGTTGTGGGGGAGTGTCCTCCTCAAAAATATATTTTCTATCTGTGTGGTAAAGCCTTCTAATTTAGTTAATTATTAATTTAGTAAAAATATATTAAGACGCAAATACAAAGTTTCAAAATGCCACTTTTTATTAAGATAAGGAATATATCCTGCCAAGTTTCTGCTTAACGGGAAATTGAGAAATACCACTTCCTAGCTAATTGCGTCGGTTGGTTAAAGGAAGGTGTGGTTGATGAAATGTATAAAAGATACATTTTATGGGAAGGGGCAGATTTAGACCGATACTAAGTTTATGCCGGACTGACCTCTGGTCCGTTGTTTTTAGAAATATCTTGGAATCTTGTCGGATCTTTGTAAGTGTTTGTAACTTATTATTATATATTATTGTAGTTTCTGAGACTTGTGGTCTACTTGGGACAGCCAGTCCCAGTAGAATATCTATATGTAATTATTATGTATAAATTGAATAAAAGTATGGTATTTTTGACAACCTCTCTACAATCTACCTTTAGTCCCTCGAACATACCCAGTCGGTACGCCTCATTAGTTTAGTCATGGCCTAAGGCACGCTACCAAAGTTAAATTACCTTAGGGCCAGAGTTTATCTCCCCTATAAAGGGAGAATAAAGGCATCTACGACAACTACACCCAAATACCATAAAATACACTTCACAACAACTGGTGGTCGCTGGAAAAACTGTTCGAGAGGGCTAGATAAAAATAGTAGATTGAAATAAAATGGCTTTACCAGAGGAAAAAATGACTTCTCTATCAACAGTACTTGAAATTGCAAAAATTATACCAGAATACGCGGGAAATTCAGATGTAGATGAGTTTATCGAAAAATTAAAAATTTTCGACGAACTAACTGAATCGTTTGAGGATAAGGTCAAGGAGCATTGCGTTGCAGCCAGATTAAAGGGAAGCGCCCTTAAAAATTTTTAGGCAATTAAGGGTAAAGAGCCCAAGGACATCAATACTCTAATTGAATCTTTTAAAACAAGATTCATAGAGACAAGCATCTCCGAGAGGCTAAGAACAGAGGTAGTCACATTCAATACTTCAACTAGTATCAGGGAATATGCAGACACAATTTGTAGATCCGTATGCTTACAATTAGAGAAAGGCGGAAATGACGAGACAGTACAGAAAGTACAACTACATACTTTTACCCAAGGGCTACCAAAAAAGTTATTAAGACTAATATTATCACGGAAACCTGAAAATTTAGATCAGGCTATAATACTAGTCGAAACAGAGGTAAAAATTGACAAGGCTATGAAAAAGTTTGACCAGATGTCAATAAATAACACAGGAGCCCAAGAAAGTATTAAATATGAAAGGGGACAGAAAGGGTGAGCTTTGAGGAGCCGAATCGTGAACCAAAAAGGCGCGACGGAGGGCGAGGGTCGCCGTCTAGAGAAATAGCTGGCAGACTCCACGACCTTGAAAGATTAGCAGCAAATAACTAAAGAAAATATGGGCACCCTCCCCCACCAAAGACAGATAGTTTGGGAACCAACAATGACAGATCAAAAATATTTAGAAGTAACCAGGAAACAAACAAACAATTTAAAAGAAAATTTTATTGCTATTATTGTAGCAAACCAAACCACTATGCAGCAGATTGCTGGCATAGAATACGCAAAGAAGGCCAGACGTACAAGACAAGACACCAGTTCAGAATGAAGGGGGGCAGAAATTTAGGAAGGCAAGGAACAAATAATACTTGGCAAACATCAAATAATATTCCTGAATTTAGGCCTAGGAGGCAAACGGTTAACAATACCCAGGGTCAAAGGAGCGACGCTGAAGAAAACTGGGATAATCCCAGAAATTTTTGGCCAAACAGTGGGTCTTTAAACGGAGAAACCAGCCTGTAAGGGTCTACAGAGCTGTTTCCTTACAAAGACCCCTATATAGTTTAGAATGTTGTGATGCAAATGCAAATAATAATAGTCTACCTATCCTCCGTTGTTTTAAAATTGAGTGTTTTCAAAATTTACCATGTTTACTAGATACAGGTGCATCTAAATCATTAATTCGAGAGGAAGTTTTTAAGAGGTTTCCTCCTAGTGTCAAAAATCGCGTAAGCAGATGCCAGAATACCCTGACCTCAGTAACAGGGCTCACAGGCTGACAATTTTTGGAGAATGCTCATGGAAATTTAGCACAGGGGATAAAGAAATAATAGTAACAGTAATAATATGCAAGCAGCTACCATTTCCTTGTATTCTAGGAGTAGATGCCATTAGAAAATATGGGATCGTATGGGAACCCATATCCGATACAATAACCATAAACCAGGCAAATGAAAATAATAGGCAAATTTGCGTAACAACAGATAACGAAAGTGAAGATTCGAATTATAACCTAAAAATAAGCGGAATAATCACCATAGAAGGGGGAACGACAGCTCAAGTTCTAGCGACATTAAATATAAAAGAAGGAAAGGTTAAAACCATGGACGCCATGATAGGAGGATATACCATAAAAGAATACCCCATGATTTTCGTAGAAAATCAAGTTATAAAAATTAAAAATTGTATAATATACTTAAAACTATCAAATCTAAGTAATAATAAAATAAAACTGAGCCAGATAGAACTTGGATCAGTGGAAAAGATTTCAAATTCGGAAATAAAATCTCTAAACAGTCCAGAATTAAGCGAAAACTTCACTAGCCACGAACATTTATCCTCATTAAAACTGCAACCACAAGAAAAGTATAGAATGTCGAAAACGGATTTTTTGCAACAATTTGATTTAAAAAATTTACCGGAAAACGTAAAAACTAGGGTGGAAAATATTCTTTGGGATTTCAAATGGACTTTTGCAAGACACAAAGCGGATTACGGATTAACTCACTTAATCACGCACAAGATATCAACAGAGGGCCCTCCAATCAAAAAATCACCGTATAAAATACCTTATCATTTAAAACCATGGCTAGAAAGCCAAATAAAAGAAATGGAAGATCAAGGGATAATTAAAGAAAGTGTTAGCGAATGGTGTTTTCCACTAGTAATAGTCAGGAAAAAAGATAACACCTGGAGGTTATGTATAGACTTTAGATCACTAAATGCCGTCACGGTTAAGGACGTGATGAAGTTACCAAGAATTGATACGATTTTAGATTCGCTAGGAAGTTCAAAATATTACACTAGTTTTGACTTAATAGCAGGATATTGGCAAATCGCTTTAGATACATAAACAAAGCATAAGGCTACAGTAATCTTAGATGATGGAAGAACGTTCACATTTGAACGTATGTCTTTTGGCTTATCATTTAGTCAAAATTTTTTTAGTCGACTAATGAACTTGGTGTTAAAAGATAACGAACCAGGAAGAAAAAAAGATACCTTGGCTTATTTAGATGATGTAATTCTGTTTAATGAAAACTTGGAAGACCACTTGGTCGGACTTAGAAAAATACTGGAAAAGTTTGAAAAAGCAGGCTTAAAATTAAAACCAGAAAAGTTAAAAATAGTAGTACCAAAATTACTTTTTCTTGGACACCTGATAAACCAAGATACTATTTCACCAGATCTAGAAAAATTTTCAGTCATAGAAAATTTACAGCCTCCTAAAGATCAAAAAAGCTGCAGATCAGTTTGTGGTTTGTTAAGCTATTTCAGACGATATATTAAAAATTACGCAACCATAGCGCAACCTTTGACAAACCTTTTGAAAAATCAGGTAAATTCGAATGCCCAGCGGACGCAAAACAAGCGCTAAATGAAATAAAAAGGCAATTATTACTGGCACCAATACTAAAACTACCAGATTTGTCACAAGACTTCTGTTTGCAAACAGATGCTTCGGGGTACGGTATAGGAGCCATATTACTAAACATAAATTCTGAAGGAGTAGAATCAATAGTCCAATACGCAAGCAGGTCACTGTCAGAGGCAGAAAGAAAATATTCGACAGTTGAAAGGGAGTGTTTGGCAGTTGTAGTTTTTACAGAATATTTTCAACAATTTTTACTTGGAAAAAATTCATTTTACGCGTAGACCAAAAATCATTAATTTGGCTACATACGATGCAAAATACTTCAGCCCGGCTGACACGGTGGATACTACGTCTACAACCATATTCATATACCCCAATATATATAAAGGGCCGTACAAACATTTTACCACACTATTTGTCACGAAATCCAGATACGGAAGGAAATTTGGTAATAACCATCCAGAACGAACTGGAAGGGCTTGAAGTACTGTCTAATGAAAATATTTTGAATCATCAAGGTAAAAATGATTTTTGTTTAGCAATGAAATCCTTTTTATCAAAAGGAACGGAACTGCCAGAGCACTTTAAACATTTTTAAAGGACTTAGATAATTTTGATCTGGACGAAAGTAAAAATCTTCTGGTAAGATATCATAGACCATCGCAAGAATATAGAAAAATGACTTAAAAATTATTCCAGTAATTCCAAAATCTCTGGAAGACTCAAAAGTAAAAGCTTTCATACAAAGCTGCCAAGAGTGTGCCAAACAAAAGTCACCACCAAAGACCCCTAGGGCCGAATTAAGTCTCTACTCCACCCCTTCAGGGGTATGAGAATTAATGTCAATAGACATTTGGGGAACAGGAGGAAGTTTACCAGTTTCCAGGAAACGAAACAGGTGCGTACTAACCGTAGTCGACCATTTTAACTCATATTTATACGCTTTTCCAATTAAAGATGAAAAGACAAAACCATTGCGAAAGTTTTGGTCAATCGCCTATTTCTGGAACACGGAATTATTCCTAGAGTTTTACTTAGCGACAATGGGCCATGTTCTAGAGCCAAATTATTAGACAAAATTACATAATATCTGGATGTTAAACGATGGTTTACCTCGTCTTACATGGCCACAGCTAATGGGAAGGTTGAACGTAAGCATAGGGAATTAGCTTACATGCTGGGAATAAATGGAAGAGAGGAAAATGAAAATTGGGATGAACGTTTACCATTTGTAGTCTGCAATAAATACGGCTTTTTCACGTTCCTTAAAAGAAACGCCATTTTTTTACAACATAAAAGATCCCAGAATTTGTTTAGATTAAATACAAAATGATAGAATATATTACAACTTAGACCAATATAAGCAAGAAATGGTGATGCGAATGAAAAAAGCTATCTAACAAGTTAAAGACAATCTGGAAGATGCGAAAACAGAACAAAAAGAAAAATATGACCGAACAAGCAAAAATAAAACAGATTACCGTTTAGGAGACTTGGTTTATGTGTACAAGACTAACCTGGAAGGAACAGAAAAGTTAAAACCAAAATGGGATGGACCCTACAGGATTATAAAAATTCTACCAAATAACTTAACATATGTTCTAAAGCATCAGTATAAGGAAAAGGAAGAAGTAGTACACCATAATAAAATGAAAAAGGGATATTTTTCAAAACCGTGGAAAACAGAACCTATTCTTTCAGACGAAGAAATAGAGCAAACAGTTTTACCAGTGTATATCAGAAGACCATATGAATTTTATGACCTTTTTAATGACCACAAAAGTTGGGAGGAGTGGAAGGAGTATTTAGCCCAGTCTTGGCTACAAACTCTACGCAACAAACAAGAGAAAAAGGGAAATATTCGATGCTCATCGGATACTAGCGATGAAGAAAATCAAACACAACATAAGGGTTTAAAATGTGATAAACCAAGGGAAAAATCCACAGAGGAAGAAAAATTGGAAGGAACCAATGAATTATCTGATCATTATACATTAGACTCACCTTCAGTCTTAACGCAAAAATGGCTTTTGGAACAAACGCGATCTACCAGACGCGAGCTAACAGAATGTGACGCTGATATTTCTTCTACAGAAACCGATATCACTAAACCTGGGCCATCGTCAAGAAAACCCTCTTTAAGAGAAAAATTATGGAGAAAAGTAAAGAAACCAGAGGAGCAGCAACAAGTTCCTTTGTCAGCAGCAGAAGTAGCTAAAACACTTATGAATAAGGCCAAACATCAGGAGAAACAAAGATTAAAGATAATTGACGAGGCAACAAAACCGCGCTCGAACTCAGAGCCTTGTAAACCACACTATAGAGACCACGGAAAAACTTGCAAATATTTGGGGTCCAAAACTCGGACCAGGAAACGAAGAAAGGCAGAACAAGCGTAGCCCCCAGCAGATTAATATTTGATTAAAACGATTGTAACGGGAAAAAAATAATAAATAAAAATAAAACGAGTAATAAGCCTCTAAAGAAATATCTATATTTTCTTTTTTAATCGGTATATAAATAACATCAAGTTTTCCTTCAAATATATATCGCCAGTAAAAATTATTACCGTCATGTTCTACCGCTAAATTATTAGCTCCGATCGGAAGTAACATCATAGCTTCCTGCAAAAAATTTCGTTTCCAAGACGAGATAAAACTTCGCGAATTGTGTAAATGACAAGACTTGTCAAAACGAATTAGGCCACGTCCCATAAAAGAAATTAAGTAAGGCCACGTAACTTATAAATAGGTGCTGTGAAACTAATTTAATTATACATATTTAGAATCAGCATTAAAAGGCGATTCTTTTGATATGTATATTGAAAAAAAAACTTAATTTAGAGGGATAATATAAAAAAAAACGAAGGGGGTTAGTCTACGGAAATAGGGTCCTTGGAAGCTAGCAAATTTGGAGTGAGCTCAATCACTGCTGGTCTCTCGTTGTTAAGTACATGCAATGCATCTACTGACCTTTGACTCTTTGAGGTGACTCTTTCAGTCGAATTTGAAAAAAAATGTTTTGGAGAAATTTAAAAATAATTATAATGGGAAAGGCAGCAAGAGTTTACATTAGGTGGCCACTACACGTACAAGCTAGTTGTAATCTTATTATAATTAGTTATAGTCTAAGATAAATTTTTTTTATTAGTTACAAATGGTAAAAAGAAAAAAAAAACAATTTTAAAGAAGTGCTATAAAGGTTTAAGCAAAACTTAGAATAAGCTTAGAAAGCAAAATGAGTGCTAGGTAAAGGAAACGAAAATCGATATAAAAATAATTTATAACCTAAAAAAAAACTTACCAGGAGGTAAAAGCCAAGGACAAAATCCATTAAAAATAAGCCAAAAATTAAACCTCATCGTCACAAGCAAACCACAGTAGTTCAAGGTAATAATTTTAACTCTAGCGATGTGTTGGATCTGAGAAAACAAATTGGCACAGGAGAATCCTAGTTTAAACAATTGGTTTTCACCTGTGCCAACCCAAACACCCATATCCCAAGCTGTCGAACTCTAACAGAAACTAAACGTATCCACTTTTTCTTTGAAAATAAAATATAACATTACACAACAAAAGAACTTGCAGTAATGAACAGAAATTCATTCATACAAAGTTCCCAGAGTTAAGCTTATCAATAAACCACAGATAGTGGAAATCGCATTCAAAGCTATGTAGCCTTGCCAAGGGAATTATTGTCTCTCTTTCTTTGGCAAGTAAAATAGTAATTAAAGCTAGGATAAAATTAGCAATCAGGATATCGTAAAAACTTACATTTTTATGAAGAAATGAGAACTAGCAAACGCGGGGCAAAACTTAATCAAAATTGTTCTAAAAATCAGCTGAAAAAAATACAGTACTTTTCTAACACGAATACTTTCGGATGAAAAGATTTAAATAATTTCAAAAAAATACAGGGTGCAACAATAGACACCTCCCCCCATCTCTTAAAAATATGGAGATAATGAATTTGACCATAGAAGGGCAATCAGCATAAAAACTTGTTAAGAGTTTTGATAAAACATGAAACATATCAATATAGGCTTAGGAAAGACCTATCTTTATGAAAAAAAAGGAATAAAAACTTGAAAGAAACCCTTAGGCTTCATTGAAGTAAAGAAAAAAAAGGGAGAAGGGTTCAAGTTGAAAATATAGCCAGACGAAATTAAAAGGAAAATAAACTGAATGAAGTCAGCTAAACTCTGTTACGCACTTATTGAACTTGCTGAACGAAACTAGTATGAAAATTGTTTAAATAAGTACAAATAAGTAGCATTAATACTACGGAGCCACCGTTACATTGGTTAACGCGGGCCGAGATTAATAGAAATATTGGAGAAATGGTCCCAGTAGTCAAGAAAAGAAATTTGGCTCTCTTATGTGGAAGTCGTTTTCAGAAAAATGACTAATATGGCATGAAAAATTAAAAAAAGGCACATAATATCCATAAGGACTTAATTTGAAGTTGAAACCTAAGACAAGACCACTAAAAGTGGG
Organism: Artemia sp. Kazakhstan ARC1039; assembly: GCA_029168905.1. Lineage (NCBI taxonomy): Eukaryota > Metazoa > Arthropoda > Branchiopoda > Anostraca > Artemiidae > Artemia > Artemia sp. Kazakhstan ARC1039. Next base: position 1,173 of record JAQQPU010013333.1, on the reverse strand, counting down.
GAAGTTAAAGTAAAAATAGTCTTTGTCACTTGTATGTCAAAAACTGAATTACTCTGTGCCATGAAGGCCAGGAATTTTCTGCAGAAGGGCCACTTTTTTTTATAAAAGAATAGCCCAAGAGGTAACTGTGGCCACAGAAGAAAAAGTGTGGCAATACTATGGATAATTAATTATTTAGTGTGCAGGTTCAGAATAGTCCTTTTAGCTGTAACCCATGACAAGAGGACCTGGAAACGTTATAAGGAGCTACCAGAAGGCAGTCCTGGTAAGCAAACCTTCAGAGTACAGGCAAGAGTCATTTGATAATGGCATAAGAGGTATAAGGTGAACATCAAAATTTTTTTAGCTTATCAGATCTAAGCTGTAAAGGGAGCCTTATACCAAAAGGACATTAAAGCTGAAAAAAAGAGATTACAGACAAAAACGTCATAAAACTGTCTCAAGTACCAAAAATTCGAAAAGAATTAGAAAGCTCAAAAGTCTGAAAAGTTTGAGCAAAGTCATGTTATATGAACTATTGCCAAGCCCTTATTTAAAGGCTAATCACAGTTATCAGTTATAGTGCATAAATCTATTTGTTGGAGTTGCTTTTGTTTTGTAAATATTTTAATTGCAGTTGGGACTTATCATATAAAAGTTTTGACGGACTTATTTAAAAGTTGTACAAAAAAAAATATTGGTGATTAAATAAATTATTAGAGTACATAATTATTATTTGTTTTTAACAATTAAGTTATATATCAACATAACTTCTGTTAGTTTATATATATGTAAACTAAACTATCCATGTAAATATAATGAATCAATATGTTGAGTATTTGTGTTTTTAATTTATATAATTCAAGAAATATTCTACATTAATACTTCATAAGCAATTAACAAAACAATAATTGGAATTAATTCCAATGCTAATCTATACCGTGTATTATTTTTTTAATGCTTTAAGTTTTAAACAGTAGTTAAATATCCTATCTAGTTTTGCGAATTAAAAAAAAAAACTTGTGTAAGCTATTACACAATGCTTGTATACATATATACTATATTTTTATTTTCTTTAAGTTTTAACTAGTGATTTAATGCGATATATAAATGTTTGACATCGAGTCAACGTATTAATATAGTTTTATTGTGATTAAATAAAAAAAACAAGTTTTTTAAACTGAAAGTAAGGAG
>JAQQPU010013332.1:0-23339 GCA_029168905.1 Artemia sp. Kazakhstan ARC1039 | reverse complement strand
CCGAGGGTTGCCCCCCTATAGTAGTCTAAAGTAGGGTAATTTACCTAATTAACGCAAGTTTGCATTAATTAAACTTGCTCCTAATGTAAGTTTGTCGGATCAACCTATTTTGCGCCCCCCCCTCTAAAAAAATCCTGGATCCGCCCCTGAATCCATCACACCTACTCGAACAGTTATTAAAAGAAGAAAAAACTCTTTATTTTCACAAATTTCATCAACCCCCCCCCCTTTTATAAAATCCTACATAGGCCAATCAGTTGAGTCCACTGTATATAAATAATAGATTAAGTCATAATTTGTATTTAAATTAAGTCATACCTGAGAGATGGGACACTTGCAAACCACTTGGCTGTCTCACCAAGTTTTTTTCTGCTTTTGCAATTACAAATAATGTACTTTGTAACCATTTCTCATTGATTGACGAAAACACACTAACCCGCTAATGCAGAAATAAGTGGGAGGAGCTTTTTGTTCACACTAAGAATGAAGACCAGAAATGATCTGCAATAAACTTACTGGATAATTTTATAAACTGTGGTACATATTTTCTGTATCTTTGTATATCTAATTAAAATAAACCAATTTTTCAATTTATATAGATTTAGGTAAAGGACAACTTTATTCAGTCTAGGATTAACTCTATTGTTGAAAGCATAATTTTAAAAAAAGTCAATGTTTATGTTTATCAATCCAGTGCATTAGGCTACTATATTTTTTGTATAAGCCTAGAACTGGGGCTGTTGAGAAGGAAACATGTCAAGAAAACAATTCTTGCTTCATAATATGCAAAAAAATTATTATGGATTTGAAATTCACTATACTTTACTCCCCCCTCCTAATTTGCACATATATGGCCCAAATTATATATTTCTCATGCATTTAGCCATGCATCTCTCTTTTTTCAACCTGTGTACCCATCAATTGAATCAACTGTGACAAAACCAAGAAAGAAAAGAACATATAGGAAACATATTATTTTGGCTAAATATTTGCACATTAGGGGGGTTGAGGGTAAAGTATTACAGAATTGCAGTCAAAATGTATTAACTACAACTATTTTGCAATTATTTATTTTAGCACTTTTCCTTCTTAGCAGCCCCAATTCTAGGCTTATATCTATTTTTTATTTATGGACTTGATGACAATATGAAAGTAAATTGTCAGGGGGAATTTTCTATGGTGAGGAGTGGCAGGATTTTCTTAGGGGAGATTCCTCAAGTACTTTTATACTTAAAAATGCAATCATTACTTCAAATTGCATTTTCTGCTGGGAAAGGGGGGCGGGGAACTTTCTACCTTTTTGACATCTTTTTTTTTTTATTTGTTTTTTTTTTTTTAGTTTCTTCATTCATGGTCATTGCTACTTTTTAAAGTTTGAATTCTTATAAGCTATATGACTTATTAGGAGCTTATTTAAAGTTTCAATATCACTCTTTGGGTTTAGTGGAAAGGAAATGGTGTCTTTTTAATTTTTCTTCTCAAGTTAGAGTAACCGTAACTGTTTTCAGGGTAGTATTAATTATAGTAATACCTAGTTATTTTAGGAGAATCTCAATAAAACCCCTGTATAATTTTTTATTTATGTACTTCACTACAAAATGAAGGTAAATTGTCAGGGGGAATTTTCTGTGGTGGGAGAGGGGTAGGATTTTATTTTAGGGGAGATTTCTCAAGTACTTCTATACTTAAAATGCAATTATTACTTATATGCAGATAGAATTTTCTGCAAGGAAAGGTGGAGGCAAAATGTTCTACCTTTTTTGACATGATTATTTTTATTGTTGTTTTTGTTTAGTTTCTTCATTCATGGTTATTGCTATTTTTTAAAGTTTGAATTTTTATAAGTTATATGACTTATAAGGTGCTAATTTAAAGTTTCAATATCACTCTTTGTGTTTTGAAGAATGGCAATGGTGTCTTTATTATTTTCTTTTTTTTCAAGTAAGAGTAACAGTAACTATGTTTAGGGTATATCTAATTATAGTAGTACCTAGCAATATTAGGAGAATCCCAATTAAACCCCTGTATAAGAAAGATGATAAGGGTGAGTGTTGTAACTATAGAGGCATTAGCAAGGTTTGTGTAAGTAGCAAACTATTTAGTATGATGATACTTTTTAGACTTAGAGATGCTGTAGACAAAGTTTTAAGAGAAGAAAAGTGCAGTTTTAGGAAGGGTAGAGGACGTGATCACCAAATTTTTACTCTTAGATTAATAATTAAGAAGGGCATGGTCATCAAACATCTTTAGTCCTCAGTTTTATAGATTATGAGCAAGTGTTTGATTCAGCTGATTGAAGAGCTTAAGCAATGGTCTTATCCTTGTATGGCATACCAGACAAACACCTGACAGTGATTAATGCTATGTACAAGAATAACACTGCTTTGGTCAGGTATTTTGCAGCAGTAGCATTTTTTGGTTTGCAGAGTGGTGAAAGTAGCAGAGATGGTAGTGCTTGGTGCTTTTTGCAAAATAGAAAGCTTACGTTTGTGGGCTGGGTTACTTCTGTGAAGGAAATTCCATGTTGTTTAATTAATATAAATAATTTTTAATTGATGTATCAGGGATATAATTTTTAAGGATTAACACATAATCATTTATGGCTAATACCTGAATGATCACCAGTCAAATAAGATGCAATATATCCATGTGTTGAGAATTGGGGAAGGATAATGCAACTTGCACAACCCTGAGCCTTACTTTGGGCCTTCTAATTGCATAGACCAAAACTCCTGCATGATTTTGTTTTCCACAACTAGTAACATATCTATGTTTTAAACAAACATACAGCCATTTTAGGAGTAGTACTGACATTAGTAGGATATATGGAAGATTTCAGCTGAGATATAATTTTATTTTGTGGGTTGAATGCTTTTTGTAGACTGTATTATCCTCCAATTCTTAATTTATTGATGCAGTTAATTTACTATTGATATTAATTTTTTAGTGATTAACTTTTGATTATGTAGGATCTCTCCCTAATTCATCTCATAAAATTCTGGAGATGAAACTAATCCCTCCATCTATACACACTAAATATCTCTGAATTAACTATAGTAGATATAGTCAAAGTTGGTGTAGCAGTAATTGTGATAGGATTACTTGTAGTTCTAGTAATCATGGAAATAGTTATCATGGTTGGTCTACTGTCACGAAATTTTTTTTTCAGAATTCATTTTACAGCAGTAGTAACAACATAAGTATTAGTGGCATTAGCCATGAGACTGTGCGCTTTCTTTGGAGTCAAAATTTTATCTTTAAGGCTGAATGATTTCTTTGTAGCTAAATTTATCCAAAGATCATATTGCATCTTAATTTGTTAATGTAATTGATTTTTAGTGGTTAGAATAAAACTGCTTAGAAGTATTTCCTGCATGACCTTGAAATTGAACAAAGACCATTATCAGGTGTGCAAAAAGTTCTAAAGCTACCAATGGCAGAGTTCCAAAAGCTGCCAACACTTTAGCAGCAGAACTTGCGTTTTGAAGGATTTGCTTTGAGCAAAAAGTATTTCATATGTAAAATTTGTGGAAAAGTAACAAATGTAAGTTAGTATAGCTTGCAGATAGTAATATAAACAGTTTTCTGAATCACAATTAACTAGCCTATGTAATCTAATTCAGTGGCAAGCCATATACTAGACATAAATATCATACTCCATAATTTTATATGTACCATCTTATCAAAAGTACTGTATCATATTTACTCTCATACTGCTAGTGGAGTATAGTATTCAAAGTGTGAAGTATACTTTATATAGCTCACTGCTGTTACTTTCGGATGGAGTTGTACACTCCAATGCTATTGGTATTATATAAATAATACATATCCAGCTGCATGCTTGATACTCACTGATCACTAATGAAGCTGTGATATTAGTTTTGCCTTAATCTAATCCTCAACATAAACAGAGAATTGATGCTACATTGCAGTGTGGTTGTTTGAGGCTACTAATCTTCCTTGGTCTGGCTTTTTGATGCCTGCTTTAACTGTATGTACACCTTCATAGCTACCAGCCCTTTTGAGATTCTTTTGTCTGACAAATAAACAGTTATGAGAGAATTTGGCTATTTTGTCAGATTTGGACAAATATTCACTTTCAGTTGAAGAGAAGTTTTCCACAAGGAAAAAGGATAGCAATGACTTAAAAGTAAATTTTCACATGTCAACATTGAAACTCAATGAGCTTTTAGTTTGAACAAGTTCTATAAAGCAGCAGCATGAGAAGAGATACATCTTCTTGCAGAAGAGAAGAGATACATACGTCTCGTGAGAAGAGATATATCACCTGTTAAAAAAGAATCTCAAAGATGAAAACAGCTCTTTTGTTTTGTAGTTGCTCTTTTTTAGAGTCACTTACAGTTTATTACCAAAAATTGTTTGATCAATTTCAAACACAGATATCAGGTAGCAGATTAAAAAAAAAGACCAGCTGTTTGTAAAAAAAAAAATAGTCTGAAAATAATCTAAAATTTTACAAGGAAACAATCTGAAAATAATAACCAAATTTTTATTTTTGGCTATAATATACAATTTTTTTGAATCATGTCTAGGGGATGCTTCTGTTTTAATCAACTATTCCCTGAATTTGAATAAAATCTATAGCTTAATTTTGTCTTATTAAGAGGGGCAGATGGGAGGGGCTACAATTTTTACTGTAAGAAGATTCTATTTAGGAAAAGTTTTGAATGGCATACAGTATCTAATTCTACCACATTTTTAAAAATTCATTTTAACAATAAAATAAGAACAATAGATAGATGCATTTGAATTGTTTTACAAAACTTTTATTTTATATAAATGTTTATTATATTTATTGTAAGATTGGGTCTAATATCTTTCAATTATGCAAATAATTGAAGCAAGGCTTAGGCACCAGAGTTCAAATTTTGCCCTCAGATTGCATACTTTGGAAATATTTGTGTAATTGGTAGCATTTGTAGTCGTATTTATTATATTATGAAACTGATTGATTTCCATAATCAAATTTACAAAATTTGTATTTCATATATGGTTTTACCATATTTGCTATTGGATAAGGCAATTTACCAAATTTTTAAGCCTTTGCTTTACTTTATGACAACAAACAAAAAAAATTGTAAAAATAGAGGTTTAAAATTTATCTCTGCACTTCAAACTCACTGTTTGAGGTGCAATCAGATGTGTAATTGAAATCTCTATGCTGTACTATGAGGAAATAAAGGCTTGGAGTCTTTTATAGAGTGTCTAACTGTTGATGAAAAGACCTGGCAAAAATAATAAGCTAATAGAAACCTTTGATGACTTTGAGCTATTAAAGACTGTTAAGAAATCTAAAATATGTTAATAAAACCTGCTACTTCTAAGAAAGAAAGTTCAGTATTATAAAAAAAAAGTATCCAAAAGTAATACTTTCATAAAAAATTACTAAAAGTGATACTTTCATAGGCTTTTGGGGACAAATGTATTTACTGCTGAGCATGACTGCTTTGCCTCTTCCTGTAATGAATTAAAAAACTTTTTCCACAAAACAAGTTTTTCAAAAAAGTAAGAACTCCATTGAATCAAAAATGAACGAAAATAGAATCAAATAATCTACCAAGCATAAAACTACCCCAAATCAGTATCAATAAATAAATGAAACCCAAAAACAAACAGAAATCAAAATAAATAACAGAGTCAAACTCGAGACAAGCAGAAATTAATATGGGTAGGGTTCTAAACACATATGCATTCTAAAAGCCAGAATATATCTTGAACTTTAATGACAAATTTCAAATAAGTTTACTGAGAAAAATAAAAAGTGTCAGTTTAATATACATATGCAGAAATTTACGCCTTAAAATCTTAGTTAATTTTTGATTTCTTAAAGTTATAAAAATAAACACATTTAAAAGAGTTTTTTTTGGTAAAGTACAAATTATATTCTGGGTTTTAGAAACCATAGGGGTTTATAACCGTACTCATATTAATTTCTGCTAGTTTTGAGTTTGACTGTTATTAATTTTAATATCTGTTTTTTTTTTAGGTTAAATTTATTTACTGATACTGATTTATGATAGTTGTATGCTTGGTAGATTATTTGATTCTATTTTTGTTCATTTTTGGTTTATTGGAGTTCTTTACTTTTTTTATTTGAAAAACTTATTTTATGGAAAAAGTTTTTTTAAATTAATTCCTGTTTGTTTTGTATTGACATAGCCTTTTCCAGGGAAAAAGACTGAGTCTCTTCTAAAGTTAAACAACCATCTTTTCGATAAAAACCTTAAACGCCCCCTGGGCATGACTTACAAACCTTGGCCCTAATCTCTGGGATTTGTTTCAACCCCAAAAGCCTAGTTATATGATATTTAGACTATTTTGAATAGAATGGCTGTCTCAAAATTTCTATTAGATGCATTTTGGAACAATACAACGTATGTATGTGGATGGGGAAATAGATGCTCTCCGATTACTTTGACTCTTAAAAAAGAGCACTAGAGCGTCTGAGCCCCCTCCAATGAGCCCCCTGCGGAATTTATATGACCTTATATAGCCGTGCTTTCTATAAAAACCTTATATGCCCCTAGGGCATAACTTACAACCCTTTTCCTGAGAGATGTAGGGGGGGGGTTGCCCCAACCTGAGGGCTGGGGGGATTTGTTATCTTCAAAGATATAATTTCCAGACCTTTCAAATAGGCCTATTTTAAAGAAAATGGCTATCTTAAATTTCGATTGGAAGTTTTTGGGGAAATGATGGGCGTGGAGGGGGGAATTTGCCCAGTGATCACTTTCGACTAATAAAAAGGCACTTGTTTTTTTAGTTTCCAATCGAATCAGCCCTTTTTGAAGCTTCTACGACAAAACTTTCTTTAAGAACCTTATATGTCCCAAGGGCATAACTTACGACCCTTGTCCTGAGGATTATGGGGGGAGGGTTGTCATCCCCAAAGACATTTTTTTTAGACCTTTCAACTACGTTAAACAAAATGGCCACATGAAAATGTTGATCATACATGTTTGGGGAAAGGATGGGTGTGGGGGTGGGTGATTCTCCCTCCAATTACTTTCGACTATTAATAAGGGTAATAGCCCTTTCAATTTCCAGTCAAATGAGCCCTTTTCGAAGTTTTTACAACAACGCTTTCTATCAAAAACCTTATATGCCCCAGGTCATAGCTTACAACCTTAGCCCTTAGGACTGTGGGGGGGGGTGTTATACTCAAAGACATAATTTTCAGACCCTTCAACTACGTTCAACAAAAAGGCTACATCAAAATATTGATCAGAAGTGTTTGGGTAATGATGGGCATGGGGGTGGGGCATTCACCCTCTGATCGCTTTTGACAAAATTTTCAAAATTTTGATTGGATGTGTTTGGGGATATGGTGGGCGTGAAAGGGGGGTTAGTTGCCCTCCAATCAATTTCGACTATTAATAAGGGCACTAGCTCTTTCAATTTCAAATCGAATGTGTCCTTTTTGAAGTTTCTAAGACAACACTTTCTATAAAATCTTATATGCTCCCAGGCCATAACTTACAACCCGTGTTTTGAGAGTTGTGGAGGGATTGTCAGCCTCAAACACCTATTTTAACCGACCTTTAAACTATGTCGAACAAAATGATTATCTCAAAATTTTGATTGGATGCATTTTGGGAAATGGTGGGCGTGAGAGGAGGTTAGTTGCCCTTCAATCACTTTCGACTATTAAAAAGGGCATTACCCCCTTTCAATTTCCAATTGAATGAGTCCTCTTTGAAGTTTCTACAACAACGCTTTATATAAAAACCTTATATGCCCCCAGGGCATAAATTACAACACTTGCCCTGAGGGGTGTGGGGGGTTTGTCATCCTCAAAGACATAATTTTGCAGAACTTTCAACTACATTGAACAAAATGGCTATCTCAAAATTTTGATTGGATGTGTTTGGGGAAATGGTGGGCGTGAAAGGGAGGTTAGGTGCCCTCCAATCACTTTCAACTACTAAAAATGGCACTAGCGCTTTCAATTTCCAATCGAATGAGCCCTTTTCAAAGTTTTTACAACAACACTTTCTATAAAAACCTTATATACCCCCCGGGCATAACTTACAACCTTTGCCCTGGGTTTTTTAGGGGAGGGGGTTCATCTTCAAAGACATAATTTCGAGAATTTTCATTCCCATTAAAAAAATGGCTATCTCAAAATTTTGATTGGATGTGTTTTGGGAAATGATGGGCGTAAGAGGAGGTTATTGCCCTCCAATCATTTTCTACTATTAAAACGGCACTAGTCTTTCAATTTCCAATCGAATTAACCCTTTTTGAAGTTTCTGTGACAACCCTTTCAATAAAAACCTTATAACGAGGTCGAGGCCGAAGGCCTTGACTGAGTCCAATGCCCCAAGGGAATAGATAAGATAAGATATTTTTTTCAAAAAAATCTCTATCACAAGCCCACAAAGGGCCGAATTCGGACTGTGGAGTCGACAATATAAATGGTTACACTAAAAATGCAAAGAACAACAACAAAATAGAGAAAACCATAATGAACAATCATTTAAAAGTCAATAATTAAAACTTTAAAAAGTCAATAAAAAAATTAAAAAGATAAAAACTTGCCAAACTAAACTTAGAGCGAGACATAAATGCATTTAAATTAAAAGGGATACTAAGAAAATGTCAATAATTCAACTACAGTAAATCAATAAACGAGTTAAAAACCATAAAAACTGGTCAAAAAAGGGGGGGGGGACAAGCAAATGAGTGAAAGAACCTGGGCAGTACCATCAGCTAATAAACAAAAAAGAGGGGGGGGGGAAGAAACTATTGAGACATTTAATTTATTTTTTCTGCAATGAAGGGGATAAAAGTTCTTTCGTATCTGGAAGTAACGCAGCGAATGGGGGACAAAGCAGGGATGGGCTCAGAAACAGATCGAGGCGGTCGTAATCTGGATGGGGAGTGACGTTTGGGGAAAATACTTGCCGTTCGAGGGTTTGTTATGGCATTTTTTTGCAAAACGGAGGCACAACGAAACCCTCCTTTGCTCCAGGGTTTTCAGACTAGTTTTTTTTTAGGAGTAGAGAGTATGGCACCTTGCCTTCTTTGAAAATTATTCGCAAGGCCCTTTTTTGAATTGATTCGACTTTTTCCGATTCTTCGCGAGAGATACCAGGGTGCCAAACTGGACAAGCATATTCTAGATGCGTGCGGACAATAGACGTGTAAATTCGTAAAAAGTGGGAAGGGGGGACGCTGACTTTATTTAGGAGCTTAAGGAGGGCGATAGACACATTAGCTCTATGGATGATGTCTTTAACGTGGCTATCCCACTTTAAATTTGAAAAAATTGTGACGCCAAGTAGTTTAAATGAGGACACAGAAATTTCAGGAGGGATAGGATTAAGAAAATAGGGCGAGGATTTGAGGAAACAAATGGGCATTATCATGAACTTAGAGGCATTTACTCTCATGTCTAAGTCTAAGGCCTCGTCTCCAATTTCATTGAGGATGCTCATAGGGTCACTTATTAAATTTCTGAAGCAAGTTTCAACAACCGTTAGGTCATCAATAAATTTCCATTCGTCTGGAAATTCCTTTGCGAGGCTGTTAATCATTACTGAAAAAAGGGGGGGACCTAGGAGAGTACTTTGGGGTATGCCGTTGGGGACAGGGAGAGGATTTGAATAATGGTTTTTGTATGTGATAACTTGCGATCTATTTGTTAAGAAGGAGGCAACCAATTTCACCAGTAAGGGATCAATATTGAACTCGTTGACAAGTTTCTCAATTAGAATATTGTGGTTAACAAGGTCGAAGGCTTTCTGAAGGTCAATAGAAATTAAATTTAGCCAGGAATTAGGCTTTTCAAGGGTTTTACCGATGTGATCAATAAGAGAAACGAGGTAATGGGAAGTAGAGGTGGATTTTAGGTTCCCAAATTGTTTCAAGTCAGTAAGAGGTAGGATTTTTCCCTTTAGCCAATCTGCAAGTAATCCTTCATAAAGTTTCGAGAAAATAGGAGTAAGAGTTATAGGCTGAACGCCTTCATAACCAGGCTTTCCGTTTTTCTTTTTCAAAGGGGTTATGAAACCCTGTTTCCAAATTGTAGGAATTTGCCAAGACTCGGTAATTTTGTTAAACAGGAAAGACAAGGGCTTAGACAAGAAATCACCGAAGGCACTAATAAGAGGAAAGGGGATATCCAAAGGACAAATACTTGTCTTTCTTAGTTTTTGAATTCTTCTTCCTATCTCAGACGGGGAAACAGTGGGTAAAGAAGGGGAGAGGGCTCCTGATAGTAATTGGTCGGACAGTGGTGGAAGGCTCTGGACAATGGAAGCGAGGAATTTATTGAGATTATTGGCAGTAATATCAGGGGACTCGGGTAGATTGAAGTTAAGCTGTTCAAACCTCCTGCCACATAGCTTTTTAACCTCAGAATACCAGTTTTTAGGTTTATTAGTGAACAATACTTCGATCTTATTTTTGTAGTACGATCGTGCCAATTTGCGAATTTCTCTTTTAATTGATTTTCTTAGTTTATTGGCTTCATCTTGTTTACCATTTTTGTAAAGCTTCAATTTGGTTCTAATTAGTGTTTTTATAGTTTGGTTAATAAAGGGTTTATCACTGGAGCGCTTTTTAAATTCTTTTTCAGGGAAACAAATTTGATATTTGTCAATTAGCTTTTTGTGGAACAAAGCCATTTTCTCATCATGATTTTTTAAACTATAAACATCGGACCGATCTTCAGTATTCTGCCACATACCAAAAGAAGGAAGACCAGAATTTTGAAGAGAGCGATAACTGCCATAAGTTATTGAGAAAAAAGCTTAAAATTTGAGGAGGAGGATAAAAGAATCGAAAGATGATAACTCCCACCTAATGGAGACAAGGCTGAGGGAGGGTTGTAAAAATTATACATATTAGTTAAAATAACATCAAGAGAGGTATTTCCCCGAGTCAATGGTATTTTAACAATTTGCTTAACTTTAAGTGAGGAGCAAAAAGAATCCATTTTAAGATCATTTGCATCGCCAACTAAAAATAGACCAGCATTGGGGTATTTAGAAATAACAAAATCAGCACTTGTCTGCAATCGTGGATGAATTTACGTTTTGACTCGATATTTTGATTTGGGGAGTAATAGAGAACAGCTATTGCAATAATATTAAATGGACGAGGAAGAACTTTTGGTCTAATACTTAGCCAGCGGATTTCATCATACTCGGATAAACTAGGGACTCGAATAAGCTTTGGGTAAAGGTTACTCTTAGTAAAGAACAAAAGACCGCCACCTTTTTTTCCAAGTGGGTGGTCTTAAGGACAGAGTTTAATAAACTCCGTATAATTTGTCAGGCGCAGAGACCCTGGGTCATGGGACTGTACTTCCGTAATAGCTATAATATCGATTAGATTTGATTCTGAAAGCACCTCGAGTTCAGTAAGCTTTTCAAAATTAAGACTTTCAGCTAAAAGTTTAGGAAAAACAAACCGATTGGGGAATCTCGACAGGGATACTTGGTGTGTTTGAGAATTTCCTGGGTGGGGTTTCAATTTAATATTAAGATGCTACGGAGAAGTAGGGTAAGAGAAGGATTTACCTTGGGGATTTGGAGGTGAAAGGAAGGGCGAGGATACAGACGAAGCATGATGAGGAAAGTGCGACTTGTTTTCAGTTGTCGGGAAGTGCGAACAATTAGGATTTAATACAAGACAATTATTAAATCCAAAAGGTCTCAGACCTGAGTCACACTGGTAGGGCGGGCACGCGGGGTAAAACAAATGGGTCGGAGGTGGGGTTTCGTGGATATAGGGTAAGAAGTAGTTGAATCGGGAGGATTTTTGGTAGGGAGGAAAGGGGGAGATGGGAAGGTAAGAAGGTGCTGGGAAATGGAAGTGGGAACTTTCTGGGAGGAGGGAGGTTTGGATTTGCTTTGGCAAATGACGGATGGAGGCCAGAACCAGTCAATAGAATCTTGGGTACATAGAGCGGGTAGGGTATGCAAGGGGGCTTGTGACTGGGAGGGATATGAGTAAGAGGGGATTGTGGGAGAGTTTTGGTGCAGTAACGTCTGTGATGATGATTTGACTGGTCGTGAGTAAAATTTCGGGTTGGAGGGGCGTTTCGGGTAGAGCATGCCTGGGGCATGTTGCTTTGTAAAGGATAGGGAGGTAGGTAATGAGGGAGGAATGGCGTCCGTAGTGCTGCCTAAAAAAAGGGGCTTTCCAGTGTTGAATCCTTGACTGGTAACAGCTGGGACTGCCCAAGTTTTTGCACTTGTTTTTTGTTTGCAGATCGATTTATTTCTTAAAAAGGAAGGGGGGACATAAATATGCAGGCTATCACACCCGAAACAACACCCACTTGATGCTAACTTACATAAAGGAACGTGGTCAAAATTACACTTTGTTTTAGTACACTTGCCAGTGAGGTGAAAACGACATAAGTGCAATAACGAGCACTTCTTTTGGTCGCACTTGTTATATAAAAATCGAGAACAAACTCTTGGACTAGCTTCATTTTGTTTTTTGAAGTTACGGGTAATAGATCCATGATTATAGGGGCACTTTGGACCTAATTTACAATTTCCTTGCTTAAAAAACATGCAATTTTTTATAGCACTATTATCAGGAATCCTTTTTTCCTGCAGCTTGCTTGGAGCACGATCATGTCCAAAATGACATTTATCACCTAATTTGCAAATACCTGCCAAAATTATATTAGCACATTTGCGATTATTTGCAGAGAAGTCCTTATTATTAGTCAGAATCACTTCAGTACTTTCAAAACAAATTCGGGCATCTCTGATTGAGTTCTCAAGGTCAGGATTATAATTAGGTTGAATAGAGGTGATATTGGGGTCAGGTACAATTTCTGAACTTAGGTTTATATCACTCGTAGTGGCTAAAGTTGATGAACTTAATCCTCTGCTTCCTTTATTAATATTCATTGAGATTGGGGACAATGCACTGTTTTGATGAAGAGAATCTAAGGTGTTATTTACCTGGTTTGGGATGGAATTATTTGTAAGTTGACTGCTTGAATAATTTTCATAAATTGACAAAAAATCTCTAATTAGCATTAGCACATCCGTTAGCTTTTCTTTTAAAGTCAAAATTTTTGTAAAAATCTGCTTGTGACGAGGGGGATGTCGTTACGCTGTCCGTTTGAACATATTTATCCATGCTGCATTCAGTGGTTTGGCATGATACATGCATTGGGCCTTCGGGAAGAACTTCAAGAACATGGCACTGGGGTAAGGAAAATTATAGGACCAACTGAACTAGCCTCCTGGGGCTTGTTTGATTTTTCTGTTGAAACAGAAAGCTGGCTGTTTAGATGGTTATGATAAGGAGTAGGACTACTTAGGTCATTTAGGATGCTAAGAATTCTTTTTCTTTCAACTGGGGCACGAGGCGTTCGGGGGAAGCCAGAACTGGGTACAGAAAGACCCGGAGAAGAAGTAAGGTTTACCTTGGATTTAGTAGAGCAGTCAAGGCACATCCAGGAGTTACTCCAATTAGTAATGTCTATCCTGGCACACTTTTCGGCCCCTGCGTGGAACCAAGAGTCACAATTGGCACATTTAATTGAGTTAGAAGTAACTCGTAGTCTGCATTCTGGACAGTATTGTTTTTGTTTTGCCATTTGGACAAAGGTCATATTCACTGTTGCTTTGAACTTAGAGAGGTGTTGACAGGTTGAACTCTGACAAAGAACTGAGGCATAACTTACAACCCTTGTCCTGAGTGGTGGGGGGGGTTATCATCATAATAGACCTAATTTCCAGTACTTTCAACTACATTGAACAAAATGGCTATCTCAAAATTTTGAATGGATGTGTTTGGGAAAATGGTGGCGTGAAAGGGGGGTTGGTTGCCCTCCTATCACTTTCGACTATTAAAAAGGGTATTAGCCCATTCAATTTTCAATTGAATGAGCTCTTTTTGAAGTTTTTACGGCAACACAATCTATAAAAACCTTATATTCCCACAGGGCATAACATACAGCCCTTGTCCTGAGGGGTGTAGGGGTTTTGTCATCCTCAAAGACATAATTTCCAGAACTTCTAACTATTTTGAACAAAATGGCTATCTAAATATTTTGATTGGCTGTCTTTGGGGAAATGGTGGGACTGAGATGGGGGTTAGTTGCCCTCCAATCACTTTCGACTATTAAAAAGGGCACTAGCCCTTTTAATTTCCAAGCAAATGAGCCCTTTTTGAAGTTTATACTAAAATGTTTTCTATAAATGTTTATATGCCCTCAGGGCATAACTTACAATCCTTGCCCTGAGGGCTCTGAAGGGGGTTATTCTTAAAGACATACTTTCCAGAACTTTCAACTACGCTGAACAAAATGGCTATCTCAAAATACTGATTTGATGTGTTCGAGAAATGGTGGGTGTGAGAGGGGGGGGGAGTTGCCCTCCAATCACTTTTCAACTATTAAAAAAGGCACTAGCCTTTTCAATATCCAATCGAATTAGCCCTTTTTGAAGTTTTGACCACAAAACTTTCTATAAAAACCTTATATGTACCCAGGACATAGCTTACAACACTTGTCCTGAGGTTTTTGGAGGGTGGGGGGGGGTTGTCATCCTCAATGACCTAATTTCCAGAACTTTTTCCTACGTTGAACAAAATGCCTATCTCAAAATTTTGATTGGATCTTTTAGGGGAAATATTGGGCGTGATATAAGATAAGATTTATTCTTCATTAAATACACATACAATGATACATGTTATTAATCCCCCAAATGCTCATTGGCCTGTAAAGAAGGGGGAAGACAAATGAGTTACTTGCTCAGAGATGAAAAACAAAAGAAAATTTAAAATGATTCCTTACTCACAGACATCAGAGCAAAAGGGGAATAAAAGAAAATATAGATAAAATAAAACTATAGGAAAAAAATAGAATAAATAAACTAAATTAATTAAGTAGATTAAGCAGACTAAAAAAATAATGAAAAAAATATAATAATAATAAAAAACAAATAAAAATAACTTCTACGAAGCCAAAGATTCAGGCAACTTATTCCAAACAATATGAAACGCCATTAAAGGATTAAAACCTGACCTTATGCAAGGAGTAAATGGACCTTGAACATGATTTGTCATATTGCGAAGATTATAATTTTTATGGTCAGAGGTTAAAGATAGCGGAACACTTAGGGGCCGGGGGAGGTCACCATGAAGCTGAGAAAAAGTAAAGCATGGACATGAAAGAATTTATAGTGACTCAAGATCATGCAATGGGATAACTAATGAACGATTAGTTTCCTGAATGAGGTGTCTAGCTTTATTGTAAATCTTAGAAAGTGGTTTTAACAGTGAATAAAAGGTTGACATCCACACTATTGGACAGTAAGAAACGTAAGATTGGATCAAGCAGTGAAAAAGGATTTTCAAAATTGATCCAGGAAAAGTATGTCTAAGTGTCCTTAAAATACTGAGACTCCTGCATATCTTTATTTTAATCAAATCAATTTGACGTATAGGTTTTCATCAACAAGAATGCCCAAAAAACGAACATAGCGATATTTAGATCTATGAATTATCCTATTTGGCTGGTGAATTTCTGATAACTGGGGATAAACCTGAGAAACACGCGAAAAAATTAAAAAACTGGACTTAGAAAAATTTAGGGTAAGATAATTAGCATCAAGCGAAGTGCCCTGGTCTAAACAACAACAGCAACAAAAAAATATCACTAATCACTTTCGACTATTAAAAAGGACACTAGCCCTTTGGATTTCAAATTGAAGTTTTTGAAGTTTCTGCGACAGCGCCTTCTATAAAAACCTTATATGCCCCCAGGGCATAACTTAAACCCCTTGCCCTGAGGGCTGCGGGGGAGTATCCTCCTCAGAAACATATGTTCTATCTGGAAATCAACTACGCTGAACAAAATGGCTATCTCAAAATTTTTATTGAATGTGGTTGGGGGAATGATGGGGGGGGGGGGGGCTAGTTGCCCTCCAATCACTTTTGACTATTAAAAAGGGTACTAGCCCTTTGAATTTCCAATAGAATGAGCCTTTTTTGAAGTTTCTTAGATAACGCCTTCTATAAGACCTTATATGCCCCCAGGGCATAATTTAAAACCCTTGCCCTGAGGGTTGTCGCGGAGTGTCCTCCTCAAAAACATATTTTCTATCTGGAAATCAACTAGTCTACGCTGAGAAAATTGGCTACCTCAAAATTTTTATTTGGTGTGTTTGGGGGAATGATGGGCGTGGGGGGGGCTAGTTGCCCTCCAATCACTTTTGACTATTAAAAAGGGCACTAGCCCTTTGAATTTCCAATTGAATGAGCCTGTTTGGAAGTTTCTACGACAACGCTTTCTATAAAAACCTTATATGCCCCCAGTGCATAACTTAAAACCCTTGCACTGAGGGTTGTGGGAGAGTGTCCTTCTCAAAACTACATTTTCTATCTTAAAATCAACTAGCCTGCGCTGAACAAAATGGCTATCTCAAAATTTTGATTGGATGTGTTTGGGGAATGATGGGCGCGGGGGCTAGTTGCCCTCTAATCACTTTCGACTATTAAAAGGGGACTAGCCCTTTGAGTTCCCAATCGAAAGTAGGGTGCCTCGTCTGGATTCCACTACTTTATGTTCCTTCCTATGCTATTCTGGTCCTTTATGTTCCTTCCTATGCTATTCTAGACCTTTACGTCCTATGCTATTCTGGGCCTTTATTTTCCTTCCTATGCTATTCTGGGCCTTTATGTTCCTTCCTGTGCTATTGATAAGAATTTCATAAGAATGAACGTCGTGAGTTCACGTGCACAGTTTTTTCTTAAAAAACTGGTATGATATTAAGTAGTCAAATATGTTTTGGGAGGATGCACGAAATTATGTAACTTAATCAGAGTGTTTTTCAAGCCAACATCCGTTTTTATTCGTCCTTGAAATTCTGTATAAAATGTTCATGCATTACAATTTAATTTTCATTATGATTTAACATATCGTAGATAGTACACTGAATTTTATTAACTTTGAAACAATGGATATTTCTATTTTCAACGTGAGTATAGTTTACTGAATTTCTTAATTTATTAAAAAAAGCATTTTACCAGTAAATTCAAATTTCAGGGGAACTTAGCCCCCTTTCCCCTCCAACAATACAAACCTTCAAATATGATGAGTATACTCGCTAGAAAACGCATTTTACGCTTTTTTTCCATTATGTAAATAAAAACCCATCCCATCACCGCTCTGTATACGAGCTTAATTCTGCAGTTTTAGATATTTCCTACAAAAAAAAGCCAGTTCCCTCATTCATTCTAATTAAAAATGCGTGTTCTTTATCTGCTTAAATGGAAGCTTCTGTGTTACAAAGGAAGAGACAGTTTTGGGAATCAAATTTCACACGCTCCTGTTATCATAAATGAACGACATATGCTTTATGAATTAGCAACAAGGATGTTCCTTGACAAAGAGAGAAAATTGTATTCTAGCCTAATTAAACGAAATATATTCTATTTTCAATTGTATTTCCATGATTAAGAGGGTTTTACAATGTAAAAAAAAAAAAACTATTTCATCGCATGGAAAGTAAGGGAGGAGGGGTGAGTTCTTTGTGCAGACACGTATACCCTTTGACAAGAAAACTTATGTGGTCATTCCGACACGCACCACTGAAGTTTAGTGTTTGGTTAGCTTTTAATTATAGCATATTTATGGCTGACTATTTTTTAGATCTATATTTTAAATCATTGTAATGGATTTGATGCAGCGGGGGGAATTCTTTTTGCAGACTAATTTTTTCTTCTGTAAAAAAGGGGATCGTTTTTTCCATACTAAATTTTATCTTCTTTTTAAGGAAGAGGATTCGTACAATTACTCCCCCCCCCGGAAAAGAGAGCTAAGGCTAACGGCGTTACTCCAATACAACAAGTGGAGATAAGTGCCCAAGACCTACCCATGCCAACCCCTATGCAGCCGGGTAGAAAGCTGAAAAGAGAGTGGATGATAGCTCATAACGTTACTGCTGCTGCACAAGATTGTGAGGTCACCCCCTATCAAGCATTGCCGGGCCCTTCACGACCAATGCAAGGCGAGAATGATGTGGCCCCTACAGCTCTCAACATGCAAGCTGCAAATTTAAATGTGAGTTTTCAAATATTATTTCTCGCTAATGATTCTTTTTTCCAAGTCAATTTGAAGGAATGTGTGAGCGGTGCATGCGCCGCTTATTTTTCTGTCTATTCGATAATTCATGGAGATAGTATAATGAATATTGCAAATTCAATAACGACGTAATGATTTTCACTATTTTGTTGTGTGTTTGTGTGTGTGTGTATGTGTGTGAGCGGTGCATGCGCCGCGTCTACTCGATAATTCATTGAGATAGTATAATGAATAGTGCAAATTCAATAACGACGTAATGATTATTGTGTGTGTGTGTGTGTGTGTGTGTGAGCGGTGCATGCGCCGCGTCTACTCGATAATTCATTGAGATAGTATAATGAATAGTGCAAATTCAATAACGACGTAATGATTGAATGGCGTATATTTATTTCCATATCATTATTTCTTATGTTTGATCCGGGTGCTGTATACATATCAACCGAATTGTATTTTAATGCTGATTTTGAATATCTTTAAATTATTTCGTTTAAGTTAATCCATCAAAAGTTATGAGAAAATTAAGAATTATCGAGGTAGAAATTCTGACGTCGCATAATTTGTTTCTCCAGCACGTTTCTATCTAGCTTCGGAGACATAATTACTTATAGGCTAATGGAATATATATATATAGGGGTTAGAAACGTAATTTCAACCTGTAAGAATATTTCAACCAAGAAGAATTTTTCATTCGAAATAATTGAAAGTTCCATCAACTATGTATGTGAGAATAACATAAACTCCACACGCCCATTGTGCATGGGTCGGAAGTTATGCAAATGAAGTTATGTTAATCATGATGAAATATATCAAAATATGATGAGAATATAATGCTTTAGTAACAAAATTATGGAAACTACAAAAATAATTATAAAAAGCAGGCATCATAATGAAATATACACAAATATGATGAGAATATAATACTTTAGTAACAAAATTATGGAACTACAAAAAGAATTATAGAAAGCAGGCCGTCCAGAACGCATTATATTAAATAACTAACTTAAACAACTCTATACATTAGATAAGGAAGGATCCTCCCCCGTAACCCCCTCCTCCGACACCCCCTTTTCCCATCATAAAAAACCCTCCTGAAACGTCTTTATACTTCCCATTAACCAATACTATATGTAAACTATGGGCAAAGTTCATAACTTCCAGCCCTTCCCCCGGGAACTGTGGGGGATTAAGTCATCCTGAAAGACATATTTATTAGATTTTCGACTATGCTGAACAAAATGGTTATCTAAAAATTTCGTTGTGTGTGTGTGTGTGTGTATGTATGTGTGTGTGTGTGAGCGGTGCATGTGCCGCTTATTTTTCTGTCTACCCGATAATTCATGGAGATAGCATAATGAATATTGCAAATTCAATAACAACGTAATGATTTTCACTATTTTATTGTGTGTGTTTGTGTGTATGTTACTAACAAAATTTGTAATTTATTATGCATTTGTTCTGTAAATAATGCTGTAAGCAAAAAGTATTTAGTTTAAATAATTCTACGAGGAATTGAGTTTTATGGGTGGTATGGAAAAAAATGGTATGTGTTAAATATTCAGGTAAACATACGACTAGAAATGAACATGATTTTTCAACTTTATGAAATAATGCTTATTTCACATAGAAAATAAAACCTTTTTTCTACAGATTAATGAAATAGCAGCGCCACTGGGTCATGAAACATTAGCATTTACTGGACCAATTCTATCACCACCAATGGAGTTTAGAGACGAACCTTCATTAGTTCTAGATAATATGGAGTGGCATAGGGGTTTTCTTAATGATATTTTTGGGGACATGGCTAGCCTAGACGATTTAACTTGTGATATTGATATGATGGAGGATCCGGAGTGGGCAGATAGATTTATGCGTGAGCATTTAGGGGGTGTTACAAGTGCATCTGAACCGGGTCCTCATAAAGAAATCCCATCACAGGACAATACAGGCTGGCCTGATCAATTGTCCCCAAACACCTTGGAATATGTACTAGCAGGCCTAGGGGACCTCATGCCATCTCCAACCATTGCAATTGAACAGACTGAGGATGGTGTTATTGACAATTCTATGTCACCCCCCACCATTCTGCTTAATGATACAGCAACAACAATGCACATTGTTGGACCTAATTTTTTCGGGGACATTTTTGACGATGACTTTACTATTAGTGAATTGGATCCTGTACAATTAGGTGCAGGACATGAAAATAGTGGCATGTCCCCGGAACTACGTGAATTTTATTTGTTAGAGTCAGCTTTAGGTCACTTACAAACACATAGGGTAGATTTCAACCCTCCCGAAGAAAACGTGGTTGACGGGGGGGGGGCTTTATTTTAACAGACCCTGTAAATGTTCTCCATAGCTACATTGACCAAATTCGAGCACATATCGAGATTCAGATTCAGAAATGGGGGGGTCAAGGGGGGACAAAAGCATCAATAAAGCAAAAAGTTTATTTACAAAAGGGGACATCTGGGGACATTTTTATTTTCATTTTTCAACTGGCAACCTAACTTTTTACCCTGATCTAAATGAATTTGAGGGCAACTTTTTCAACTGGGTAAATAAATTAATATCAACTTTGGACACGTTTAACGAGAGGGGAAGCGGGTCCACCATTTTATACATTGAACACATGGATCTGAATCTCAGTAGATTTAAAAAAAAACTATTTTAAGGGGGGCGGGTAATCTAAAAATAAAATGCCACCCAGATTTGTCGGCTACAGGAGGGGTTCAGAGTTTCTATTTTGACACGGGGCTACAATGCTTTAAATATGCATTTTTAGCAGCAGCCCATAAAACATTATATAATGAGTCAACAATGAAAAATATCGACGGACTTGCTCGTAACGGTGGAGAAAATTTCCCTAAAGTAAATTTTGATTGTTTAGAGGGGAAGTATCCGGTGTCATTGAAAGAAATAACCTTATTTGAAAAAGCAAATGAAAATCTTGGGTTGGGGGTGGTTGTTCTCCAGTATGACACGGAATTTGTAAATGGGGGGAAGGAACCAAATAAAAAAGGGGTTTTGTATTCAGTTAGGACACCGAAGGTAGATAATGTTAAAAATTGGGTTTGGGTTATTTACGAGCCCCCCAAAGATGTAAATTCCTATGGTCATTTTTTCCCCGTTACAGCAATAAGTCGACTCTTATCCCAAGGCAAAAAATATGGGGAACGTCACTATTGCCCCATGTGTCTTTCCTCATTTAAAATTGAAAGAACATTCTTGGATCACATGAGGCATTGCAAAATTCATGGCAATCAAAGAATTGAAATGCCGGCAGAAGGCAAAGATACTTTACAATTTAAAGATTTCCAAAATTCCCTGCTACAAGTTGATAAAGTATGTTTGGACTGTGAATCAAGACTGATGGAGGTATCAGACCCATCAAGGGCAAATATAGTCAAGGAACACAAACTAGTTGCGTTTTCCTATGCGCATGCTCGTCGCGATTCCAATAATAAAATGCAGCCGGAAGAGTTTTTTTGGCTATGGATGAGGAGGGTAGCATGGAAAAGTTATTGGTATCTTTAATAAAAACAGCAAACGGTGCAATTTCACGATTGCGTCACACCAACTACCCAATGTCATTATCAGATAAGGAGCAACTGGCACTAGAAAAGGGGACAATTTTTTGGGTTTGTAGGGGTGTTCTTGCCCCAAAAGACGCTGTCCAGGATCACAATCACCTTATTGATCCCAATTCAACGGGGAAAAGTAACTTTCGGGGGTGGGCTCACAATTCATGTAATTTCAAAATTAAACTGCAACTCTTTCTTCCGGTTTTTATACATAATTCTAACTACGATCTGAAGTATGTGCTACCAGCAATGGCACGTCTTCAAAGAAATGGAACAGTGGATGATGCATGGGTGATAGACAGCTTTTCCTACAAAATCATTCCTAAATCATCGAAAAAGTAGCTTGTTTTGGAATTTATGTGGAAATTTGTTGAAGACGACGTTGAGTACACGAATAAAAATCGCTTTTTAGATTCCTACAGTTTTTTCCCCAAATCATTGAGCGAATTAATTCAAGTGCAGAAAAACGATGACGGCTGCAACGCTTTCCCCCTTCTCAAGCAACAATTTCCAAATGATTTATATGATTTGTTGACGGTCAAGGGCATATATCCTTATGATTATTATTGTTCCATGTCGAGATTCGCTGAGGAAACTATTGCCTCGATTGAATCGTTTTACGACAGTCTAAACGATCGTAGGTGCACCCCCGATGAATACAGTTTTGCTAAAAAAGTTTAGGCAGAGGGAGGGTGTAAAAATGGGTTTGACTACTGCAAGCTGTATTTGTCGAGTGATGTGTTAACTTCGTTAGACATTATGTGTAAAAATACGGACAAAATCTATGGGGAATTTAATCTTGATTTGGGGTATTATTTTTCATCTCCTCATCTGGTGATGGACCTCATCCTAAAAATTAGCGGGGAAAAAATTGGGCTAAGCACTGACATCGATCAGCATCTGTTCATTGAAAGGTCAATGAGGGGTGGATATGTTTTTCACGGGGATCGAATCTTGGAAACTGATCCAACTGGAGAGAAGACGGGGACAAAATCGGATGCAGTTTTCCTTGATATGAATTCTCTCTACCCCTCGGCAATGTCCCAATATGCGCTACCTTGCGGTGACTATAAATGGCTCAATGACCCTCAAGCTCCCATTTCCCCAACATTGACAGTGTTGAGGAGAATGGACCGGTTGGATGGTTTTTTGAAATTGATGGGGAGATACCAGTTGAGCTTCACGATTCAGTAAAGGATTTTGTTTTCCCGTGCATCAATAGACCTGTGACTAGGGACTCTTTGAGCCCTCGCAATAGGCCTTTAGTCGAGGTGGATGGATTGCATTGGTCACCTTAAAAACAAAAACTTATTGCTAACCTTCTGCCGAAAAAAAATATTGTTGTACATCATGTGACTTTAAAATGGATGTGCAACAACGGTTTCAACGTCACAAAAGTTCATAGAGCGTTCCAGTTTAGTCAAAAACCCTATCTGAAAACGTTTGTTGACACCTTTGCCAAGAAATGTTCTGAAGCACAAACGAAAGACGAAAAATAAATTTACAAGCTCATTTTGAATTCAGCTTTTAGCAAAATGTGTGAGTGTTCGCAATAGGAATCGTTGTGACGTCGTGACCGATCCCAAACAATATGCTCGAATTATTGCCGATCCAAATTAAACTTCCTTCACGATCATTGGCCCGGACATGGTACTATTGAATAGGAA
>JAQQPU010013331.1:0-11225 GCA_029168905.1 Artemia sp. Kazakhstan ARC1039 | reverse complement strand
AGAAATCCGGTGCCAATGCTTTGTAAAACATTGTGGAAGCTCTACCCCCCTCTCCTCCTACTGGTTCACACTTTTAGAGTGGGTCAAATTCCTTTTGTCTTTAATTTAGACACCCGCTCCCCTTTACAGAGGTCAGTTTGATCCTGTGTGCCCGGAAAGATAAACTAGGACATAAGTTGTTATCGCTCAAGTTTGGTTGAGATTGAAAAATATTTTTTGGCAGATTTATTTTCCGCGGGGGGAGAGGGGGGGGGTGTGTGTAAACGCCGGCCACCCTCCGAGATGTATACCAGCTGGTGGAGAGCACGCAACCCAGCAAATTCATTTGCTAAATATGTACTTACCATTAAAAGACGGAATTTTATACCAATAGATATATCAAAAGAATCATCTTTTTAAGCTGGTTTCAAATACATAAATTTCATCAAGTTTAGTCGTACCCATCAAAGGTTACGAGCCTGAGAAATTTTTTTTGATTTTTTAAAAAAGAGGGAAACGCCCCTTAAAAGTCAAGTGTACTTAATAAAAATAACACCATCAGATTCAGCGTATCAGAGAACCCTATTGTACATGTTTCAAGCTTCTATCTGCAAAAGTGTGGAATTTTGTATTTTTTGCCAGAGAAAAGATCACGGATGCGTGTTTTTTTTTTCC
Source organism: Artemia sp. Kazakhstan ARC1039 (assembly GCA_029168905.1). NCBI lineage: Eukaryota > Metazoa > Arthropoda > Branchiopoda > Anostraca > Artemiidae > Artemia > Artemia sp. Kazakhstan ARC1039. Next base: position 10,571 of record JAQQPU010013331.1, on the reverse strand, counting down.
AGGGGTGATCGTATCGATCCAGTGGTCCTAGAATATCGGGAGAGGGCTCATTCAAACGGAAACTAATAGTTCTAGTGCCCTTTTTAAGTGACCCAAAAATTGTAGGGCAACTTGGCCTCTCTCCTCCGCCCCTTTTTTCCTAAAATCGTCCAATCAAAATTTTGAGTTAGTCATTTTGTTCAACATAGTTGAACAAAATATATATAACTATGTCTTCGGGTATAACATGACCCCCCCCCCCCCACAGCCTCAGGGGAAAGGTCTTTAAGTTATAAATTTGACCATTGTTTGCTTATAGTATTTATTATTGGAATGTATGCATACGTTTTCGGATGGGGGGGGCATTTTTTTCTGGGAGTTTTTCCACGGGAGAATTTTCCATGGGGAGGGAAGTTTCCAGGGAGTGAACTTGTCAGAGGAAATTATATCATGGGGGAATTTGCCAGAATTCATATACCAAATTCATTTTAGATGTCTTGCTTTCTCTTTTCCGTCTCAGTTTTACCCTGGGAGTGATTAAGAGTAGTTATTGGGGGTAAATTTTCACCGGGATTAAATTGTCTAGAGGACATTTTCGTGGGGAGGGGTTTTGCCGTGGAGGTGGGGCCAGATTTCCAGGCACTATTTGAAAAACGATCAGAAATTAAATTAAAAAAACAAGTTTTTTTCGACTGAAAGTAAAGAGCAACATCAAAACTTAAAACGAACAGAATTTCGTTTTAATTTTTAATGTTGCTCCTTACTTTCAGTTGAAAAAAATTAGTTTTTTTATGTAATAAACATAAAAAACCGAACATTTGGACTTTGATGTAAACTAGAAATTGTTTTACGGTATTGACTGGTGGAAAGTTGTGTGGATGGGGAGTTGTGTGAGTGTGGTGTTTCGCCGTCGCCTAAAACACTCCACGATTGGAGCATCCATGCTCCAATCGTGGAGTGTTTTGTTAGCATCCACTCCACACCATAATAGTGACAATCGTTTGATGCATTGGGGGGAAAAAGGAGCTACAAGTTGAGGCGCTGGAGGAATATTAAGCCCATTTTCCAACTGTGTGTGTGTTTTTTTTTTTACAAATGTGTTATGGCAAGCCATTTGAAAACGTTTGTTCTTGTCTGTAGCTTTCTTCAACTGTTCAGCCTATTGCCATTTTTTTAGACGAAAATTATGTATCATCCCCCATAGAACCCCTGGTCCTGTTTTTGAATAGTACGAATTTATTTACTTTTTAGTACGAATTTTTTTTTTTTTTTTAGTACGAGCTTTGAGAGTAAATGGTTTACCGAATCTTTTTTCGTTCCTTCTTGATCGGACAATATTATTCTTAGCAACACTTTGCTGTTCTCTTGTCTTGTGTTAATTGCACAAAAGTTAAAAAGAGCTTATATTTCATAAGCTCCTAAAGAGGAATAATTTTGTCTTGTGTATTATGTCACAATGTCGTTTTTTGCTAAATTATGACATTCGTATTAGTCCTATTCGTATTCGTATTAGTGAGAAATTCTTCTGGTTTACAAGGGTGGTGAGGTAGTAAATATTTCAGACCAGTCCCAAGAAGAAGGAGGGTATTCTATATCCTCCCGTCTTCTTCTTACCGTTTCTGAACTTGACACTACTTTTATATTCACAAATACGCAGGATATTTATAGCGTGAAAAAGTGCCTCACCATACTAATGGTGCTTAGTTACCATACTAAGCACCACCCTCAGAATTTGGTGCTTAGTATGGTAACAAAGCCTACCTTTGGGGTTTGGTACTTTTCTGACTGAGTTTCTTTTTCTTGTTCTATATATGTGGAAAAGGGTAGCTTAGATTTATTTAAACTACTACTCCCACTGCTATCAACTCAATGAAGGACCAATCTGTCTGCAGCTTACACAGCTGTGCAAGTTCCTCCTCCACCCCAGTATATTCAAAGCTTCGCTCTTTACTCCTTCTATTAAGATCCAATTTCCTCTAAACGCTTTCTTATAACCTCTTTCCACTCCATTTGGGGATGACCTTCTTATTCTTTGACCCCAGATGAGTAGTAAAAAGTACAATATTTTGTAATCTGTAATCCCTCAAACATAAAACGTGGACTAACCATCTCAACCTGTCTTTTGTTATAGCTCTAGAAAGCGGAATCGAATTACAATTTTGTACAACTTATTGTTTGATACACAGTCAGTCAAACAAGTACCTGAAATTATCTTAAAAAAATACCTCTGAACAATATTTAACAGATCTTCCTCAGTGTATCGTAGTGCCCACTTTTCAAAGCCAAGTTTGTCCATAGTCATTGCCATGACCCCCAATATTATAACCTTAGTTTCCAGGCTTATCCTTCTATTATTCCAAACTGTCTTCAATTGCGAAAACACACTGCACTTTAAAATATATCTAGAAACAATTTCATTTTTGTTTTGTAGAAGCCCCTATATGGCATTTTGACGATTTCTCTATCTATTTATTTGCAGATTACTTGAAAAATCTGTCATACAGATTCGTCTGCATCCATTAATTTGTCTCTGCATTGCTTATGCTTACTTCTGTTTTCTTTTCTAGCTCCAACAATATCCTCTATTTCTGAGCCTCCTGACGGACCAAGTGAAAACATCCAATGTGTCGTCTACTACAGTGACCACAAGTTGTGCCCCTACTCAAGGTTCCAAAATAAGCAACTTTCAAACGGTAAAAACAGATGGAACAATGCCTCTGTTACCAATTGATACATATGAGGATATGTTCCAAGAAGTTGTTCGCAAATTTTATGGTGAAAACATAGTTGCAATTGAAGCTCCAAGTGAACCAACATCTAGCGGCATTAATAATGATTTCAGTATTATTCTCTCAGACTATGGTAAGGATGTATTAGATGGCCAGAGTATAGTACCATCTCAAGGAGATCAACCAACAACAATCAACCAGCTTGACGACAACAACGCGGATAATGCAGACCTCTCGGTTAAAAAGAAGAAACAAAAGAAGAATAAGTCTGGAACGTTCGTTCGTTTATCTACTGAATGGGTTGAGAACGAGGAAACACTTGCTTGGACAATATCAAAAATAGCTGCATATTCTAGTGTTCACAAAGTGTTCCGCTGTGTTGAATGTGGTAGTATAGGATTCCTTGCCAGAATTGCTGAGCATTGGCTTGGCTCTCATGGAAATATTAAAGTGTTTGAATGCACAAAGTGTCCATATACCTCTGCTTGGGCTAGGTGTATTCGTATGCATATATCTGTCGCACACTCAGAGCAGGGGTCAGATAATCTAATCTGGCGGGAAAATCATGTACTGAAAGATGTCACCAGATATCTTCTTGCGTTAAAGAACAAGATCGACTCGCTAGAGGATACTGGAAAGCTAGAAAAGAAGTATTCGTGTCAGTACTGTCAATACCAAACTGACAGAAGGGATTTATATACACGGCATGAGAGCATTCACAAAAACACTAAACCTTTTGAATGTTTTGTATGCTCAAAAGAATTTAATAGAGCTGATCATTGTAAGAAACATTTTTTGAGAATGCATAAAGATGTTGAATACGATGTAAACCGTATTAGAAAACCAATTTCCACGATCCCTAAAGAAGATAGAAGTGTATCCACAGTGAATGAAAGAAATAATTCTGCTGAACCATCCCAGGATAGTACAAAAGACATAAATCCAACCTTACTACCAACAGAAACTATTTACATACCAGAATTTGAGAATTCTTTTGAAAATAAAGGGCAGCAGCTAATACTTCGAAAATGCGTTGTTGAAGAGACAAATTCTGAGTCTTTAATTGCAGATAATAGCCGGGTTGTGCGCGATGTAACGGTTTCTTCTGCTGGACCAACAAGGGAAACGATTCGTGATAATATACTGATACGCGAGAATCCACATTTGCAGCAAGTGATTAGAGAAAATGTTCATTTGGTTAGGGAAAATGCTCCTCGTGAAAATGTGTATATTATGCGAGATAACTCGCATTTAGTTATGAGGGACAGTCGGGATTCCAATTTCTTGGCTATTGTCCGAGATCCCGCTATTATGAGGAGCAGTAGTGTGCTCGTGCGTGATGCAAATTTTTCTGATACGTTTCGTGAAGGGGAAAAGAAAGCTCGAGTCTTAGGTGGTCAAACGGCTGGGCATGCTGGAAATCAATTATTAGGTTTAGTAGAGGAAATGTCAGCTTCAAAAGAGAGTGCTCGAACTTTGCCGCCAGTACGAGAATTAAGAGAACCTCTTTTGTACCGCAATGAACAGCGTGAAGTTCAATCAATAAGAGAGGTTCCTGAATTGCTGAATTTGCAATCACAACCGTCTTTACAACTTCTCCAAACTCCACTCCAAGTAATAGCAACAAATTCTGGAAGTCCTACTAGTACCAATCAGTTGTACCAGCTTGTAACTCTTGCTAGCTTGCAAAACACCAATGGGTTTTTAGGACTAACAGGTCAGCCCCAACCCACAGCGATTGCAGTACAACCAAAAACCCAACCCGGTGCCACTATTCATTATTCACCAGTTGTATTTCCGCAAGCCACATTTTCCTCAGCTTCTGTCAAAGAAACTCAACTTAAAAACGCTGTTGAGACTTTAGTCCGAAATGCAACACAAACCCAGGAGATTCAGCATACTCCATCGCCATCTAAGATGGAAGAAGATCCTCTGCAGAGTGTACAGATGACTCCCACGAGTATAACCAAAGAACCTAGTCAGTCTAAGTTAAAGAAAAAATTAAAAGAAAAACTTTATAGTTGTACGTATTGTACGTGGAAGGGAGTTGATAATTGGTGTTTGAAAAGGCATCTTAACACGCATATTCGTCCATTTTTGTGTGTACTATGTGATTATAAAGCAGCACGATCAGAAAGATTGTCAACACATATGCAAAAAGTGCATAATAAACGTATATGTACACGGTGCAGTTTCATAACCAATGACCAAGAATCTTTGTCGCAGCATATGAAAGAAAGTCATTAACTGTTGATCTTGAAATAGTTACTTGTGTGATTGCGCTGAGGTTGTGATACGGATTTTTATTTATTTACTTTATTTGTTATGTCATCAAGTTGACTTTTGTCGTTATATGGGATGCTAGAAGGCTTAATCGAGTATTCGGATCTTTGATCAGATAATTATGAAAAATGCTTTTCTGAAGTAGTGTATCAGATGATCTCAATTATAGATTTTATTGACTACTTTTGCATTTTTTTTTCGGCAAAGTGTTTGACCAACTATTTTTCTTTTGCTCAGCAGAGAAAATACAAATTTTTGCCGGTTTTTACGAGGATCAAGTAACTGATGATCTATTCTTAAAATAACTTGTTTAGGTTACTTTTTATGGGGAGCTAAGAAATACTCAAGGCACAGTTCAGATTAAGAATCGGCTAAATACCATCATTTCTTATCGCTCTTTTAATTTAAGTCACTAAACTTATAACTTACAATCAATTCTAGTTGACGAAGATTCTTTTTTTAAGTGTTTCGCCTTACTTTAATATATCAAGGGGTCTGTATTAAATTGAACCAAGTATAATGCCCTTTCATTTACAAAATGCTGCTGCCCTGACATAGATGAACTTTTAAGTGCGTTCAAAATTGGATTCTAGTTTCGCACGGGGCTAGATATTCACAGAAGTTGCTGAAAGGCTCTGAAATTACCCGATTTTCTTTCAGGGCAATCACGATCGATCTTCACATGGGTTTGTCTGGAATTTTTGCTCTTTACGTCAAAATGCTCCTTGTTGGAAATCGGTCTTACGATTTTCATTACGGAATGAAAATTAAACGTTAGAAATTTAATTTCAGTCATTGAACTACAGGGGCTGGTATCCCAAAAGCTACTTAAGTGAATTTTCAGTACCTTATGGTTTTACTCTATTATTATCCAGTGCGTAAAAAGAAAATGCACCTTTTGTGCTGAATTTAAATTTAATCTGAAAAATGAGACCAGCCCATCAAATTTATTTATGGTTTTACATAACAAAACGTACCATCTGGCTCATTTACGAAGGTCTGCAGATTTGACGAGATTGAACCTCTGCAGGGAGTAAAGCGATAGATCTACTAATGAAAACTAATAAAGATCTACTAAAAATCAACCCTGAAAATCAGTCTTCCTGGACGGCAATTTAGTTGAAGACTTAGTGTGAAATATGGACGTTTTAATACAATATTGCGGTCTTGAAAAGTAATTTGTCTAGCTGGCTCTTTAAATATACCTATACTAACTGAGTGAAACCATGAAAATATATCGAAGATCGATAGAGAGGAGTCCAAGATATACTATAATAGAGAGGAGTACGGGTAGAATTTACTGTAGCCCAGATACAGTAAATTCTATGAATGAACAGGGTAGCACAGAAAAGGTTTTGTGATTCTTTAAATAATTTTTTTTTTTTGTTATTTTAGGTCCGTGGAGCGCAGAAATGACCAACATTTACTGCAAGACTAATGAATAATATTAAAAATTCCAAAACCACTTCCCTTGATTGACGACTCCATTGAATAAAAAAAAGGGGAGATAGAAAAATACACTATGCGAGCTAAAGCTGGCATAGAACTTAATCTCAGAATATTTCAAAAGCCTTTTTTACTAAAGATTTACCAAAGGAACGGATAGCAAACGAGCCAATCAAGGCAAGATCGTGTACATAACGGGAAAACTGCTTTTTTGACTGGCAGAATTGTTATTTAGAGAAGTTTCAATGAAAATAGGCCCTAAATACTTCCTTTTCTAAAAGGCTTATTTACTGACGTTACTGCCATATAGTCTAAGTCATTAGAGATTGCAATGTCTGATTGAAAGTTGACCAATTTTGTATGTCATAATTACTTATCTCTTAAGTAGTTCTAATGATATATTTCCTAAGCCATTCCAATTGAATAGTTGAGTTGAATTTTTGGGGGTAATTTTTTACGTGAAAATATCGGGAACTAATATTAAGAATAATTTACCGTGGAAATAAAAGACTAAATAATTAGAAATATATAGCGTATAAATACGCTTTTTTCTCTGGTAGTTACGTAATATTCTTCTCCCCTCTGACACTGAAATAATTTTTTTTTTCTACTGTTTGAAGAATATTATTTGTCTATAAAGCAACTAATTATATGCTTATTTAACCTATTTTATTGTTATCTGTGATTTTCAGTGTATAGCGAAAGTGCAACAAGAGATTATCTTATTGTTTTATTAGAAATTGTAAACAAGATCTACCATACTTTTCTTATATAAATAGATGATGTATTATTGCGTAATATATCAAGCTATATTCATATTATACCGTAATATATTACGCTATATTCATATTATAGTGTAATATATCAATATAGCGCAAATAAAATATCTGTAATAGGTCTGCCGTCTAATATCAAAATATGTTTCCTGGAAAACCAGCGTTGAATTAAATTCACTACTTATGGTTACCGTCCTACTGTATCAATAATCGAAATTTATGGATATTTTCTTTCTTTAGTTTTATTTATTGTTCAAAACACAATATTTAAGTCATTTGCTGCGGGGAACGTGTTATGTTTTTGGACGTCTGGAATGGACAGATGTCTGACCCTAGGATGGGGTGTGTGTAGCAGTTTATGTTCAGGAGGAGGAGAGCTTAAACACCAAAACAGATTCTTCAGATGTTTTTTTTTTTTTGAAAAATGATTCTTTGGAATAATCCAGGGAGGAATTCCCATCCTCCTATCCATAGGTATGATCTCTGTTTACTGAAATGTGGTTTTCAATGAAGATTAATAATTCATGTTTTAGGATATCTGTTTTGAATAAAACATAAATTGGCGTAGTATATTAGAAATTGTCCAACCCTTAAAAGTGAGCTTGGATCAAGATCTTTCCTGACATCAATTTTTAAGTCACATTTATAACATTCAATCTATCTACATTATAAAATTAAAACTTTTGCCAAAATAAGTAATAGCACTTGGCCGTTTCCATTTAATTAGTGCAAGTTCAGTTATAACTTGATTTATATTGTTTTAAAACACGGCTAAAATATACATACCAAATTTATTGCAAAAGTAATTGCCCCTATCAAGATTACCACTGGACATTACTAGCCAAATCGTCAAAACACTAGAACGGCGAAAAAAAGAAGAATATAATAATACTAAAATTGTCTTTCCTTGACTTTTCCATTAACATTGTTATCAGCCTTTGAGGAGCTTATAAGCCAAAACATTGTTTGTTTTTATTGAGAATAATTTGAAGGGGAATATTTTTTTGGCGTCTTAACCTAAAAATGTTGAAGAATGCTACAATAAGACACAACTAAGGGAAAATAAATTCACAGACTGGTAATAAATGATGTAGAGTGTTAACCTTCCCTTAATTGTAATCAACGTTTAGTTCTTCCTATGTTTCATCTCAGTAGCGTCAAAAAAATCCTTATTGCTATAAGTTAGGTACATTGAAATAATTCTTTTAACATTTGGAGGGCAGTTAAGGGTCAAAATTATGGAAAAATATGCCATAGTTTTGGGGTGTGCTGTTGGTAGCTTTATTCAAATACGGAAGCTTGGGATACGTCAGGGTAGCTAAATTATATGACTTTTTGTAGGTGATATCTATAAATGCAATTTTTAAAATTTGTTTTAAAAAAGTTGCAAATAATTTATGGAGTTCAAGAATCTAGTCTCGTGAAAAGTTTGGAAAATCTTGTTTAATGAAAAGTCTAAAAATTTATCCCAAAGTGACATTAAATAGATAAGGAATGGAATGGCACTTTATCTGGATTCTAATAAGAATTAAACCTGGCAGTGTCCATTACACAGCAGAATACGAAAAGTATGATATAACAAGCTTAATTTATAGAATTTGGATTTTTAAACAGTGCCAAGTTTATTTTCTTGCAGCTTGAAATTCTCCAGAAATTTTACTCTTAAAATATTTTGTATTGATCATGAAATTGTGAAGATTAGGTTAAATCAAGATAGTAGGCTATTTATAACAAAAAATGTAAGTGAATATGACTATTGTGGTCTTTCACAGAAGTTATTCTTTTATTTTCGATCCAATACAAAAAAGTAAGAGGAAAAAGAAAAATAACTGGTATTTTTACTTAGGTTATTACCATAACTCTGATTCTACTAAATAAGGTTAAATGGAGGTGTTTTGTTTTTCTTTGGGACGAGTCTCCTTTCTTGTCAGTTTCAATATCCTTTGATTTTCTTTGTTAGTCTAACATGTATACATGGCATTTAAACAGTTGCGTATATGGACAGATTGTTTCTTTTTCTCGGTAAAACTATTTTCAAAACTTTTTGTATATACTATGAATATAGCGTGTATACACTACGAATGACTTCTTTTATAGTGGCGAAAGTTAGATGTTTATATTTCAGTTGATTTGGAAGAGTCCAGTTTCGTTTCTTCCCTTACCTGTGATTCAATTGGAATCCCTGTATAATCTTTTAAATAAAGTGTAAGTGCCTAGTCGATATGTCAAACGTCTTTTGTATTCCGCGTTTTGCTCTTTTTTCTTCTTTTTCACTGTATTCCTATGGCTTAAATATATATTTACTAAATAACTGTAATGTTTTTTAAGCTTTAATAGGAGTAAGCAACTCGTATTCAGTATACGACGGCTAATTTACTTACTTGTGCTTTTATATTCATCCAGAATAAGCTTCCCTGAAAATACTTCATAGCATTATTGCATGACAAGAGGGGTGGGCTTGACTCGGATTCTTTGTGTGTGATGGATCCCTTATCTTACTGTTAACTGTGATCGCAAGAGGTCTGAGTTGTTTATAAACTGTAAATCAAACAGTTCGTGGTAACGAACTGTAAGTAAGGAGCGACCCGGCTCAATGGTAACCGAAACTCTAGAAAACGGGTTTTTGATACCAATAGATATATCAAAAGAATCAGATTTCAATGCTGATTTCAAATATATAACTTTCATCAAGTTTAGTGCTACCCATCAAAAGTTACGCGCCTGAGAAAATTTGGCTGATTTTCGAAAAAAGGGGGAAAGACTCCCTAAAAGTTGTAGAACCTTAATGAAAATCACACCATCATATTCAGCGTATCAGAGAACCCTACTGTAGAGGTTTCAAGCTCCTATCTACAAAAACGTGGAATTTTCCATTTTTTGCCAGGAGAAAGATCACGGATGCGTGTTTATTTGTTTGTTTGTTTTTGTTTTTTTTTTTTTTCCCAGGGGTGATCGTATCGACCCAGTGGTCCTAGAATATCGTGGGAGGGCTCATTGGAACGGAAAATAAAAATTCTAGTGCCCTTTTTAAGTGACCAAAAAAAATGGAGGGCAACTAGGCCCCCTCCCACGCTCATTTTTTTCCCAAAGTCACCCGATCAAAATTTTGAGATAGCCATTTTGTTCAGCATGGTCGAAAATATGATAAAAATATCTTTTAGGATGACTTGATCCCCCAAAGTCCCCAGGGGGAGGGCTGAAAGTTATGAACTTTACTCAATGTTAACATATAGTATTGGTTATTGGGAAGTATACAGACTTTTTCAGAGGAGATTTTTTCTGGTAGGTGGGGGAAGGAGAGGGTCGGGGGCTATATGGAAGGATCTTTCCATGAAGGAAGTTTTCATGGGGGAAGGGA
>JAQQPU010013330.1:0-24504 GCA_029168905.1 Artemia sp. Kazakhstan ARC1039 | reverse complement strand
GCCTTTGAAACCAACTTGAGACTTCGAAACCTATTTTTAATTCCTAAAAACATCTAATAATAACTTTGCACTACTAATTACCGATTTTCATGTATGTACTGGAATAAATTAATTTAAAATTAGTTTCTTCAAAATTAGTGTTCCAACATTGAAGCCAAGTTTCGCGTTCAAGAGAGATCTGACTTGTCTACCCGTGAAAAGATGTAATGTCGCTTATGTTTATATGTTCTCTGGAGCACTCGCACCTCGGTCCAGGTTTTTATAATGGGTGAGATAGGGAAAGGTCATACTGCATAATTATATATACTGTGCCCCACTGTCAGTAATCACAATACTTTGCATGACTTTTCATCCTGCTGATTGATTGCTGTAGAATAATATAGAAGAAAAGTCACTGCTGAAAAATATACTTTAGATATATAGATAGATATTTTATTGTCCATTCGAAAAACGGTACAAGATTACAAATGGAGTAAATAAATAGACACAGGAAAGACTGTACACTACAAAAACAACAGGAATGAATGGTAACTGAGATACTATATACATACACACAGATACTTAAGGACACATTATTACAGAAAGGCTACTTGTCTCAACTGACTTTCAGGATGCTGTCTGATGCTTAGTGAGAGCTGTATTGGGGTCAGTAATGTTGATCCAGTGCAAGACCAAATTTTTTGTACATGGTTGTAAATTAAGAATACATTTAGTATACTTATAAAAATCTGAATACAGCTTTCTTCTATTGTTTGCAAAAAAAATATTCCGAAATTGTAAACATGACTAAAAATGTGTTGTAAAGAAAGCATTGTACAGCCTTCTAGGAGAGTGGCTTTTCAAGAACTTTGAGAAATTCCACACTCTCTGAACTAAACTTTAAAAATAGATCTACTGCCTGAATTAGTATCTGGGGAGGTAATTTAAATCTCATTCATCTACTTCTTCCCTACCTATAAGGTGTAAAAGATTTTAGGAAATTACATTTGCTGATTTGCATACCCAGGATCATGGATGGACCACCAGTCTTCAAGGTTTCTGATTTCAGCTCACCTATTTTGCCAGCATTTTGTGTTTTCAGCTTTCAGGATGTTATTTTGGTCATGTGGCTCTGAGTTTAATAGTTTGCCAAAGTGGTCTTCCCATTGGTGGAGGCACCTTGATTGGTCCTGAATATTCTTGCTGCTGGCATTTTTGGAGATCTTTGTTAATACAAATGTGTTGACCTGAGAGCTCACGCAGGATATTGTATGTGGCTCCTATGTCCTTTTTCTTGGCAGCCTCTTGAAGCTTTCACACCTTGCTATCAATTAAGCTCTTGTGGTCTTTGTCCAGCATGGTGTTGTGCTCTTTGTTTAATTGCCTGTATGCTGCCATGTTCTGCAAAGATGTGCTTCCCGTCTGTGATCGATGATGGTGAGGTACGAAATGCAATGTAATGAATTGTTAACTATAACGAAATGTAAGTAAGGAGCAACTCGACCCAATAGTAACCAAAACACTAAAAACGGAATGCTGATAACAATAGGTATATTAAAAGAATCGGCTTTTTGTACTGATTCCAAATATGTTTAGTCCAATAAGTCTAATGTTACCCATCAAGAGTTATGAACCTGAGAAAGTTCACCTAATTTTCAAAAAAGGCGAAAAATACCCCCCAAAAATAAAATGATCTTAACGAAAATCACACCATTAGATTCAGAATAGTAAAGAATCCGACTGTAAAAGTTTCAAGCTCCTATATGCAAAATTGTAGAACTTTGCATTTTTTGGCTGAAGAACGATCATGGATGCGTGTTTATTTTTTAGTTAATTTGTTTGTTTTTTTCATTCTCCCCAGGGTGATCTCATTGAACCAATGATCCTAGAAGATCGGGAGAAAGCTTATTTGAAAGGAAATCAAAAGTACTAGTGCTCTTTACAGTGACTAAAAAGATTGGAGGGCAACTTGCCCTCCTCTCATGCCCATTTCCCCCCAAAGACATTCAATCAAAATTTTAAGGTAGCCTTTTAATTCACCATAGTTGAAAGGTCCAATAACTGTACTTTTGATGATGATATGATACTCCATAGTTGCTGGGAAATGGGCTGTAAATTATGCAATTTGTCCATATTGTTCACGTAGTATTTGTTATTGAGAAGTATACGGACATTTTTGAAGCAATTTTCTCCAGGGAGGGGGGGGGGGGTTCGCGGAGAGGAAATTTTCTAGGAGAAACGTTACACGGCGGGAGGGGGAGGGAAGGCAATTTCGTGGCATGATTCGAAAAACAGTCGGAAATGAAATAAAAAAACAATTTTTTCAACTGAAAGTAAGGAGGAGCATTAAAAGTTAAAACCAACAGAAATGATTCATTATATGAGGGGGGCTGCACCTTCCTCAATCCTCGCTCTTTACGCTATAGTTTGACTTTTTGTCCTGATTTTTCATGAAAGACTATTCAAACCCAAGGGCCGTTGATTTTGAATGAGAATTATTTTTAAAGCACTTTAGCTTTTCTATTGGCTGACTATTTTAAGACCAAGCTTTTCTTCAGTAAAGCCTTTCTTTTTTCTGAATCAATTGCCTTTTTATTGTCTATAAAACTGAGGACTAAAGGGAGCCCTTAATAGACAACATAGCAAGTAGAGGTTATTCAGCCCAAAAAAAGTCCACCAAAATAATCAAAATGCTGAAGAATTATCCATGAGTAAATCCAGAAGAATGATGTGTTGTAAAATAGGCTTTAATTTCCTCGTGGGGTACTTCTCGTCATGATCACCCTGAAGCACTATTTGCAGTCATGCAGTCATATTTGCAGTCATGGCTCTGGTTTGGTAAGCTTGTGAAAGAATCACCCTGGGCCCACACCAGCAGGGTTTCTCTTCCATGAATAGAATGGAGGAAAGAACCTATGACACAGCAGAGATCCCCAACCATCCCACAACACCAGAACAGCTCCAACCTTTTGTTCCCAGCCTATCTTCGTCAGAGTTTTTGTCAGAACTAACACAGAAGATAAGTTGTAAACTTATTTCTTAAGCCAAATTGACAAAACATTTTTAGATGGAAGATAGTAGAAATAGCAATTAGGAAAATAAGTTCATGTTGTATTTAAGCAAAATGAAAGTGAGTATTTGATTAACATTGTTCTACTGTCTAAAACATGTGGATGGTATTCCTTGCAATAACCTTTGAGTGTGAATGTATGCTTTTAAAAAGACTTGTGGAACTCGAATAGAAAAAAAAAAGATTCAATTCCCAATTTAGCAAAGAGGTATGATTATGCTGATTGGAATGAGATCTGCTGTGTAAAATTACTATCAAACCTATTTTAGGGTTAAAATAGGAGCAAAGTTACTCTACTCATTGGGATGCCCCCTCCCACTGCCTCCTCAGGTGAGAATGTGAATGCAATTTTTCATTTTAAACTCACCATTTTCCTACAATAACAGGAGGGAGGCAGCCCCCTCACCACCCATGCTTAATACCTAACGTAATTGTGCACATTCAAGTGAAGAGTAGGTGGAGGATAACTTACCTCACGTTAGGTTCATTTAAACCGTTCAGCAAGATTGCAAAATTTGGTCTCAAGAAAGGGTTTAGGCACCCCATACCCTCTCGCCCACAGAAAGGCCTTTTTTTCTCCAGAAGGGTGATTTATAGTTGATTCAAGCTTTAGGGATCCCCTGACCAGTTATTGATATCCCTATTCGTATGTTGGTTAAATGCTATTTGTGAATGCATGTCCTGATTTTCATATAAATTTGTCATAAGCAGAAAGAACATGAAAACACTGCACACGCATAATGACTGTATGGCATCATGACTAATGATATAATGAATGTACAAAAAAAAAAAAAAAAAAAAAAAAAAAAATGTACGAGCTTCTACAAAGATTAGTGTAGGCATTCCCCACATGGTTGGTATCAAGATTGAATTAAAATTGCTTTTTTTAATATTTATTTTGTATTTTTGTGAACGTTTTATTTTGTATTCATTATTTAATATTATAGTATCTTAATGTAGGGCTGTGAGTTAGGACTATAGGATTTTGTTTAGTAGAGTCACAATAAAAGTATTTTACTTGATTCCCTTGATTGATTGTGTTTTTCTCATCTTTAGCTTGTGCGCCTCCTCCCACTCACTACGATCCTCGGTTGCCTCGTAGCAAATCGTATACGCTCATTTATAAAGATGAACCAAAACGAATGAGTCATCAAGTTCCAGTAAGTTTTTTTTTCTGTAGTTTCCTTCTTTTATACAAGTGTGGAAATTTTAATTATAGTAAAAGCCGAGTCCAAGAAAATATAAGGTCCAAGAAAGTTCTAGTCCATGGTCAAAGAAAAATGATGAGACACACGTGGATACACCAAGATAGCTGAAACCCAAATCCGTCTATGAGGGGACTTGGTATTTTAGTCTGTTTGCTTCCTATCCCCTTATGGCTCTACAGCTGAAATGAAAAAAATAAAATGGTTAAACAAGAAAGGTAAAAAAAAAAAATAAAGAACAAAAATTAAGTGTTAACGAAGAGAATATGCCCAATTTGTGAGCTTAGAGCTAAACCATGGACAGCGCAATAGCGCTATCTCAGTAAAGAGCAATATGTAATATCTTTTTTTTACCTAGAAACTTTGTGTGGAAGGAGTGGTCGTAGAAACCTCAGGGAGGGCTCAATGAATTGGGAATTGAAAGTTCTAATGCATGTTTAAGAGTAAAAACGGATTGGAGTGTAAACAAACCCCCTCCAACACCTTTTTTAACTGACCCCAGTTAACCCTAAAAGACATCTGGTCAACATTTTGAGGTAGCCATTTTGTTCAAAACAGTCGAAGAAGGTCCAATAAATATGCCTCCATGAACAGGAATAACTCCAACAGCCCCTAGGGCAAGGGTTGTAAATTATGCAAGTTGTCCATTGCTCACATTTGGTTTTATTATTGGGAAAGGAGGACCCGTTGGGGGACAGCTTTCAGGGACGTTCAACTAAATTAAAGCTACTTTTTGGATAAAGGTTGTCAAAAGTGGGTATCTGCAATATTTCAAGAACAGCCAAGGATACCAAGTTGGAACTTTCTGGGCATGTCGAGGGAAATGTTGAACCAAATCAGAAGATACGGACAAGATACTTGTCCATCCAAGTTGTCAAAAAAGGCGCATCTTTAATATCTGAGGGACAGATTAGGCTTTTAAGTTGAAGCTTTCAGGGAAGGTCCAGGGGGATGTTGAACGAAATAGAAAGACATTGTATATATCCAGGTTGTCAAAAGGGTGTATATGCAGTATCTCAGCAACAGCAAAAGGCATTAAGTTGAAAATTTCAGGGAATACTGAGTGGGATGTTGTACTGAAATTAAAGACACAATATACATTCAGGTTGTAAGGAGGGAGTATCTGATTCATCTTAGAAATGGCTAAGGGTATTAAGTTGCGGTTTTTGGGGAATGTTAAGGATGATGTCAAACTAAATCAAACGATAGTATATGCAGTCAGGCTGTTAAAACAGCGTAGTCTATCTACAATATCTTAGGATTGGCTAAGGGTATTAAAATGAAACTTTCAGCGCATTTTGAGGGGATGTTGAACTAAATCAAAAGATCTGGTTGTCAAAAAGGTGTGTCTACGATATATCAGGAAAGGATAAGGCTAATTAGTTAAAATTGCCAGCATATGCTGAACTAAATTGAAAGACAAAATATCCATCCATGTTGGCCAAAATCCGCAACATCTCAGAAACAGCTAAAAGTATCAGTTTAAGGAATGTTGAATTACTTTAAAAAAGAATCTCGGCATTCCAAAGTGGCATCCCGCTTTTCAAAACTGCATATGTGCAGTATCTCAGGAATTACTAAGGGTATTAAGTTGAAATTTTCAATGTTGAGGATGTGTTAAACTTAATCAAACAACTCTATGTGCATCCAAGTTGTCAAAAGGGTGCATCTGCAATATATCAGTAATCGCTAAGGGGATAAAGTTTAAACTTTCAGGGAATATTGAGGAGGATGTTGAGCTAAATCAAAAGTCACTCTCAGTATCCATGGTTTTCAAAAGGGCATATCTGCAATATCTCTGGAACAGCTAAGGATATTAAGTGGGAACTCTCCGACAATGATGAGGAGGATGATGAACTAAATCGAAAACCAGTATGAGCATCCAAGTTGTCAAAAGGGCGTATCTGTAATATTTCAAGAATGGATTAGGGTACTAAGTTGAAACTTTCAGGGAAGGTTGAGGGTGAGGGGGTTGAAATTAGTCAAGAGATACTATATGCATCTAGGTTGTCAAAAAGGTGTATCTGCAATATATCAGTAATGGCTAAGGGTATTGGAAAATGTCAGGGAATTGTGAGGAGGTTGTTGGACTAAATCAAAAGACACTGTGAGCATATTGGTTGTCAAAAGGACATATCTGTAATATATCTGGAATAGCTGAAAACTGAAATCAAACGATTTTATTGTCAAACGCCTTACACTGTCATGTCGACCAGTGGCGGTTTTTGTCATAATAAAAGATAAGGCACTAAACATAAAAATCACAGCCATTACCATCGTCATACAAATTTATATTTTGACTCGAAATACCACAGAACCATACCACAGAGTCGAACTAAAACCTAAGAAATTAAAATAGCCAACTATCTGTAAAAAAAAGTTAAATAACTCTAAGTTCAAATTAAAAAAAAAACCTTTAAAGTCAACAAAGAATAAAAAGAATAATGAACTAAAACAAATAAATATGTACAATTGTTGACGAGTGAATTTAGTATTAAAGGTCTTGACAAACGAGGGAAAAGAACTATTTGCGTAAACTATTTGCTATATGTCGTGCTGGTACCGGCTGAATTTTAGGTACCAGTTCAGCTACTTATCGCGGGAGCTGTTGGTGTGAAGGGAGATGTTCGGGGGAGGGGAAGATTTCACGAAGCCGGGGATTTGCCAAAATACCGACACCAAGTTTGAAACGAAATTCAGCACGACGTGCCGAAAGAGTTGTGCCGAAAAGGACAATGTGCCAAAAAGAAAGTTGTGCCGAAGAGGGAAAATTCTTTTAAAAGGGAGCAATAGGTGACTTTGGAAGATTTAGAAACTACCAGATGAGCTCGGTATTGGATCCTTTTAAGGTGGTTCCTCTGGTCCGAAGCCAGGCCGTAATGCCAAACAGAACAAGTATATTTAACAAGCAGTCTGATAAAAATAAGGAAAATACGCAATAGCTGGGGGGTGGGGACACCATGACGACCAAGGAGTTTTAAAGAAAGGATACCCAGGTTTGCCCGTTTGATCATCTCCTGTGTCTGTTTTTCCCACTTCAGGTCATATGTAAGATATATTTCTAAGAATTTGATATCCATAGCTAAGGGTATTAAGCTGAATCTTTCTGTGAATGTTGAGGAGAATGTTTGAGGCGTATCCGGAAAATCTCAGGAAGTGCTTCAGTTGTTAAGTTGAAACTTTCAGGGTATGTTGAACTAGTTCAAAAGACACTATTTGCATCCAAGTTGTCAAAAAGGCATATCTGCAGTATCTTAGGAAAGGCTAAGGATCATATATTTATACTCTAGAAAATGTTGAGGAGGGAGGAGTTAATTAAAAAAAAAACACTATGTGCATCCTGGCTTGCAAAAGGATGTATGTGCAAAATAACAGGGACAGTTAAACATATTAAGTTTAAACTTTCAGGGCATGTTGAAGGGTTTGAGGAAGATTGAGGGGGTATATATCAGGAAAGCAAAGGCACTAAGTTGAAACTTTCAGGGATTGTTGAGGAGGATATTGGGCTAATTCAAAAGACACTGTGATCATCCAGGTTGTCCAAAGGTTGTATCTGCAATATCTTTGGAAATGCTACGGTTGGTAAGTCGAAACTTTCAGGGAATTTAGAAGGGAGTGTTGAGCTAAATCAAAAGATGATAAAAATGTGCATCCTGGTTGTTAAAAGGGTGTATTTGCAAAATCACTGGAACAGCTAAGTATTTAAACGTGTTGCAAAATTTCGTTTAAAATATAAAAATATAAAAGTAAGTCAAAATCTTAAACCAAAAAACCAAAAATTATTCCAACAATGGAAAATCAGGTCGTTTAGTGAGTTGAAAAGTAGGGAAGGGCACAGGTAGCACCACTTACCAGGCTAAACTTTGACCTTGTTTATCTTTGAGACAGAAAAATTTCTCTGGTCAAACAGTTCGTGGTAACGAATTGTAAGTAAGGAGCGACCCGGCTCAATAGTAACCGAAACTCTAAAAGACGGTATTTTGATATCAATAGATACGTCGATAGAATCATATTTTTATGCTGATTTCAAATGTATAAGTTTCATTAAGTTTAGTATTACCCATCAAAACTTACGCGCCAGAGAAAATTGGCCTTATTTTCGATGAAACAACCTCTAAAAGTCATAGAACTTTAATGAAAATCACACCATCAGATTCAGTGCATCAGAGAACCCTACTATAGAAGTTTCAAGCTCCTATCTGCAAAATGTGGAATGTTGTATTTTTTTGCCAGAAGAAAGATCAGGGATGCGTGTTTATTTGTTTTTTTTTCCATGGGTGATCGCATCGATCCAGTAGTCCTAGAATATTGTGAGAGGGCTCATTCAAACGAAAATTAAAAGTTCGAGTTCCCTTTTTAAGTGACCAAAACTTTTTAAGTGACCAAAAAAATTGGAGGGCAACTTGACGTACTTGGCCCCCTTCCACGCTCATTTTTTTTCTCGAAGTCACCCAATCAAAATTTCGAGATTGCCATTTTGTTCAGCATAGTCGAAAATCTAATAAATATGTCTTTGAGGATGACTTAATCCCCCACATTTCTCGGGGGAAGGGCTGTAAGTTTTTAACTTTGCCCATTGTTTACATATAGTATTGGTTAATGGGAAGTATACAGACATTTTCAGGAGGGATTTTTTTTTCTGGGGGTGGGGGGTATCGGAGGAGGGGGCTACGGAGGAGGATCTTTCCATGGAGGATTTTTCCTTGGGAGAAGGGACATTTCTATGAAGGGGGCGCCGGATTTCCCAGCATTATTTAAAAAACCATCAGAAATTAAATAAAAAAAAAAACAAGTTTTTTCAACTGAAAGCAAGGAGCAATATTAAAACTTAAAATGAAAAGAAACTATCACGTATATGAGGGGGTTCGCCCCTTAGTCAATACCTGGCCCTTTACGCGAAAGTTTTTTTTTAGTACTTTCAAAAGAGCTATCTATTCTAATTAACAAGCCTTTGTGACTCAGAGGTTTGTGATTCGAACAAAATTCGAACTTTAGCGTAAAGAGCGAGGTATTGATTAGGGGGCGAACTTCTTAATATACGTAATAAAAACATACGGATAAAGAAGTTCGTTACGTAAGTTAATTCAAAAAATATAAAATAATAAAAATTATAAAAACATACGGATATAGAAGTTCGTTACGTAAGTTAATTCGTAAGTTACGTCACAACAAAATTTCGAGAAAGGCATTTAGCCAAAAAGGTAAAATTAATATGCCAATTCCATTTTAATTATTCATGTGCGGTGAGCCAAAATCAAAGCTGCATTAATTCATAAACCTTCAGAAATTAAATTTAAAAAACAATTTTTTTAGCTGAAAGTAAGGAGCGACATTAAAACATAAAACGAACAGAAATTATTCCGATATATGAAAGGGGCTGTCCCTTCCTCAACGCCTCGCTCTTTACGCTAAAGTTCGACTCTTTCTCACAACTCTATTTGTTAAGACAATAAAAAACTTTAGCGTAAAGAGCAGGGCGTTGAGGAAGGGACAGCCCCTTTCATATATGGAATAATTTCTGTTCGTTTTGTGTTTTAATGTCGCTCCTTACTTTCAGTTAAAAAAAAACTTGTTTTTTTTTCAATTTAATATTTAGAACGCTTTAGAAGACTCCACTATTCATTGTAATTTCTTTTTTTTTTGTCCCATTTATTCATTAATAGTGATTTCTGTTCGTTTTTAAGTTTGTATTATTGTTTGGACTTTATTTCTGCTCTTCTACGGTTTATTCTAGCTGTTTACTTTTCTTTAAAAAAAACTTTTTTTAAATTGATTTTTAAAAAAAGACTGCGGCAAGTCAAACGTAGACAAAAACTGCTGAAATGTAAACAAAATGTGACAAAAAAAACCTGTGTATATAAAAAAAGATTACAAAATTTGTTTCTGTTCTACTCAAATTATTGTGTAAATAATAGTACCAGTAGACCGAGCTTTGCTCGTTCCCTGACACTTGGCAAGTGGTAAGCTTGTATGTATGTGATTCTCGAATTACAAATCAGTATAATTATAGTGTTATTCTTTAGTTTCAAGTCATGAGCTGGCAAGCCAGCAGTTTAAATTGAATTAGGAAAATCTGGCGTTGAATTTATTTCCTCCTTCTTGTTTATCCTTATCAGAATCATACATTTTTTTTGAATTTGTATTCTCCTGGGATTCTTTGTGATTCTCGCTGTTGCTTCTCTTCTAACCACAGATTTCATTGTGCTTCATTTTTGTTCATCGTTACCGCAGACCTTTTTTCTATGCCTTTTGCTTTAGCTGTTTGGATTAATTTCTCAAACCTTACTGCTTTTCCATTTACAAAACTTGAGAGAAAAAATGGGTTTAATTTAAATAAAAATTCTTAATACATCTCATTTACTAATTTGACTTTAAAGAGGAAAATCATCTTTCGTACTAATGACGTATGGTTGTCGGTGATCAGTCAGAAAATTACGGTTTTTGCAGTTCTGAAAGAGTTAAATATGAGTTGTATTTATTTGTTTATGTGTTTTTTTTTGTCGTTTTTCTTTCTTTTTTTTTGTGTTTGGTTGTCGTTTTCTTTAGATGAGTTAATCTAAAAAACCGTTTTTTTTCTTTGATTATTTTCTTTTCCGTTGAAAAAGGCACCTGGACTTGGAGTCAAAATACTGTTTTTTATTATGCAAAGTTTTGTTATCGTTATTTTTTCATTCTTCTGCTTTATTTACATTACATCCGTTTTTCTCTCAATTGCTCTTTAGATGAATTAAATTGCAACAAGAATTTAATTACCTCTTCCTGTTTATCCTTCCTGTGTATTATGTGTAATGCCTCCCCAGAAGCATTACTTTTATAAGATCTATATTCTCTTGGGAGGCGATTGACAATTATTAATTTTACTTTCGGTACTTCTATTTTGAGTGACGCTAAAATAACATGTCCCTTCATTCCATTGTAATTTTGATATGTCTTCTAACCGCAGCCTTTCGTTTTGCAGCCTTTCGTTTGCGATTCAGTATGATTCTCGTCGTCGCTTGTTCCAAGCCTTTATCTTTAGCTGCTCAGATTCATGCATCATCTTGTGTAATTTCACATGATGCCATAGATACCGAAACGATACGATCAACCCCGGGGAAAAATGATGAAAGTTGCTCTTTAAATCCGTATGAATGCGACGTCATTCACGTGATTTTTTTTCTCTTCAAAATTAAGGCCTTAAACGAATTTTCCCAAACTCGTGATCTATCTAGATCACGATAAGTGAATCTAAATCTATAAGCTTATCTAGATATATCTAGATGAGTTAATACAGTGGGTTTATGTTTGATTTATGTTGAAATTTTAATAGCGCTTAAGGTGAAATTAAGTTGGACTCAGCACTTAGAATCAAGGATTATAGTTTGTCTAGAATCATGCTTCTTGGCCATCCGTCTTGGTCCGAACAAATAGTAGGACATCCTTGAAGAAGGAGAAGTTAAAAAAAGATGGAAATTGTGGACAGAGCAAAGAATGAAGATTTGAGCATATGGGGGAGGAGGAATGTTTGCTGATTTGTGTTGGGCACAGGGTGCTTGGTTGTTGTTGATCACGGGCTGCAACTGCAATGAGCTGTTAGCATTAGTAGTACTTGTTAAGGCAAGTTGTTCTACCCTAAAGAGTTACCCAAATCATTATTGAGAAAATGCGGAACGTTGTCATGAACTTTATTTTGATTAAATAAAAAAAAAACAAGTACTTTCAACTGAAAGTAATGAGGGACATTTAAACTTAAAACTAACATAAATTAATTTGCATATGAAAGGGCTGCCCCCTCGTCAACAACTCGTCCTTGGCGCTAAGTTTGACTCTTTGCCACGACTCTATTTTTTAAATAATAAAAAGTTTAGCGTAAAGAACGAGGTGTTCATATACGGAATAGTTTCTGTTCGTTTTAAGTTTTATTGACGTTCCCTACTTTCAGTTGAAAAAACTTTTTTTTTTATTTTATTTTTGATCGTTTTTCAAATAATGCCGGGAAATCCATGAGACAAAAAGTTGTACACGATCTTGGAAGGCCGTGTGGCAAAACTAATCCATCAAGAAGTAATAAATAAAATTATTTTTTAATAAGTTGAAAATATAATTTAACTTTTTGTTTTGGAATTTCCCAATTTCCCATGTGCCTTTGGTTGTTTTTCTTCCTTTTTTGTACAGTCAAAGACTGTAATGTTCTATTATGTGATATATATATATATCATTATATGCTGATTGTTCGATTCCATAAACAGCTATTAAAATATTCAAACATAACTTAGTTGAAAATTGGTCAAGGTTAGATCAACTAAATAAATTTTGGGGAAAAAGCCTTAGGCTTTAGACTAACTAAATAAATTTGTTAAAAAAGCTTTAACTTCCACTATACTTAATCCCCAGACCCCTAATGTCCCTTGCATGTTGCCATGTGTTACTCTTCTTTTCACCGTGTATTGACCCATAAATTGATCTTTTCACCCATAAATTGAATCAACGATGGCAAAATCAAGAAACAGAAAAACATACAAGAAATATATAATTTGGATTATATATTTCCACACAAAGGAGGCCGGGGGGAGGTAAATTATAAAGAAAGTGCCATCAAAATGTGTTGAAGACAATTTTTTTTTTTTTACATATTATAGTGTAAGCATGGTTTTCGTAACATATCTTCTTCTCAATAACCCCAGTTCTTGGCTATTACCATTGGTTCTTTCTGCAAAATGATGCCAATTCAGAACAAAAGAAAATA
Source organism: Artemia sp. Kazakhstan ARC1039 (assembly GCA_029168905.1). Classification (NCBI taxonomy): domain Eukaryota; kingdom Metazoa; phylum Arthropoda; class Branchiopoda; order Anostraca; family Artemiidae; genus Artemia; species Artemia sp. Kazakhstan ARC1039. The sequence goes on along the minus strand of JAQQPU010013330.1, from coordinate 11,525 downwards.
TAAATATAGTCTTAGGCAGGGAGCTGAAGCTCATCCCCCCCCCGGAAAATACCCCTTGCGGAAAATAACCCCGGAAAATACCCCCCTCCCCTCCCGCGGTGATTGATCTCCAATCACTTTTGAATTATAAAGAAAAAGAAGTAACTCTCAATTTCTGACGTAATGAACACCCTCCAAAGTTTCTGCGATCATGAGGTAGAGGTTGAGATGAGTTCCCTTCCTATACGGGTTTTTAATGTTACTCTTTGCTTTCATAATAGCTGTGTAGACCAGAAATATTCACAGAAATGAAGAGGGATTAAATATCAATTTCAAATTTTTGATGTGTTTTTTAATGTCCCCCCCCCCTAAAGAAATCCCCCCAACAAAAGTCATGATACCGTCCTGGGTATTATACACCAAACAGAACTACAAATCAATAAGAGAATCCCATTGTAGAGGCAAGGCCGTACCCAGGATTTTTTTTTCGGAGGGGGTTTTACTCAAAGATTTTTTCACGGGGGGGGGGGGGTATACAAAAAAACTCAAACGCATACAAAATTTGTTTATATCCATTTTTGGTACGTTTCTACGAGTCAAACAAACATTTCGGGGGTGGGGGGGGGGGGTAAAAAACCCCCACCCCCCCCCCCCCCTCTGGGTACGGCCTTGTGTAGAGGTTTAAAGTCCTTACATGCAAATGTTTGGAGTTGTAAAACAACGGGCAATATTCCCCGCCCGTACAATCATGAGCCTTCAAATAAATACAGAATTAGATCTAAGGGAGAGACAAGAGGAGGTTGGAGGTAGAAATTAATTTATAATCCTAGGGTCGTATCCAGGACTTCTGTTTGTGGCTTCATTTTTTCGGGCGGGGAATTTTTAAAAATTTTTAAAAAACGCATCAAAAAGGGGATATTGATATTTAATCCCTCTTGATTTCTGGGAATATTTCTGGTCTACTGTGTTATTATAAAGTTAAAGATTAAAATTTAACCCCGAAATTAGCAGAATTTATTCCATAAAAGATTGGGACTGCTCCTTCTTCTTCCTCATCCCTACCTCCGCTTCATGGTCGTAGAAACTTCAGAGGATTCTCATTCGATCAGAAATTAAGACTTTCGGACCTTTTTTTTACAAGGCGAAAGTGATTGAAGACCAACCATCTGCGGGGGCAGTATTTCCTGATGGGGGGGGGGTATTTAGCTAGCCTGACCTATTTACATTTATTATTTTGTATATTAGGGGGGTTGCCTTCTCGCTCTTCGTGCTAAAGTTCTTTAGTACTGTTAAAGAGTTTATTATTTTAATTAAACGGCCCTTGTGTTTCAGGAAAATTGGGACAAAAAGTTAAACTTTAGCGTAAAAAGTGAGGTATTGAGGAGGGAGCAGCCTTCCTAACATAGGAAATACTTTCTGTTCGCTTTAAGTTTTTATGTTGCTCCTTACTTTCAGTTGAAAGAGCTTGTTTTTTATTTCATTTCTTATTGTTTTTCAAATAATACCGGGAAATCAAGCTTTCCTCTATATAAAATTTCCTCCCCCACAGAAAAATTTTCAAAGAGCTCACCGCCCAATCTTTTTGGTCACTTAAAAAGGGCACTAGAACTTTTAATTTATGTTGAAGCTTGAAAGACTACAATAAGGTTATCTGATACGCTGAACCTTATGGTGTGATTTTTGTTAAGACTCCTTGTCTTTTAGGGGTGTGTCCCTCCTTTTTCGAAAATAAGTCAAATTTTCCCAACACTAAACTTAATGAATCTTATATATTTGGGATCCGAATAATAAGCCGATTGTTTTGATGTATCTATTGCTCATTCGGTCAGAAATTAAGATTTGGGGACCTTTTTTATAAGACAAAAGTGATTGGAGACCAACCAGCCGTGGGGGAGTATTTACCGCTGGGGTGGGGTGGAGGGTATTTGACGGGTATTTTACGGGGGGAGGGGTAAACGCCTAGCCCCCTTAGGCATTACCTTGCCTATTATTGGAGTTCAAGGGAAGTGAAAATTATATTTTGAAAAATGGCTGAATCAGGAATCAAATAAAGTTACTCTTTTGTTTCCACACTGCTTATTTCATATTTGGGATCTTGGTTCAAGATCACCCTGTTGTCTAAGGTATGGCTGCATCTTTGAACAATAGCTCAGGCCTTGTTATTTATAGGACATAAATTAGATACAAACTAAAGGAATATACCATGTGATTCTCAATTTAATTTTTCTTTTCAAACATAATATGCCTAATCACTGCTGTTGCTAGCCTGACCGGTGTACATTTATTACTTTATTTATTAGGGGGGTTGCCTCCTCCTCAATTTCTCGCTCTTCGTGCTAAAGTTCTTTAGTACTTTGAAATGAGTTTATTATTTTATTTAAATCTAATAAAAGAATCTAATCTAATAAAAGAAGCGGGACAAAAAGCCAAACTTGAGCGTAAACAGTGAGGTAGTGAGGAGGGATCAACCCTCCTAACATACGAAATTATTTCTGTTCGTTTTAAGTTTTAATTTTGCTCCTTACTTTCAGTTGAAAAACTTGTTTTTATTTAATTTATTTTTGTTTTCAAATAATGCCGGGAAATCAAGCTTCCCTCCATAGAAAATTTCCTCTCCCACAGAAATATTTTTGCAAGTAAAGTTTACCGCCCAATTTTTTGGTCACTTAAAAAGGGCACTAGAATTTTTAATTTCAGTTGGAGAAGCTTGAAAGACTCCAGTAACGTTTTCTGATACGCTGGACCTTATAGTGTGATTTTGTTAAGATTCCTTGACTCTTAGGGGGTGTTTCCCTCCTTTTTCGAAAAAAAGGCAAATTTTCTCAACACTAAACTTAATGAATCTTAAATATTGGGGGTCCGAATAATAAGGCGATTCTTTTGAAGTATCTATTGATCTAAGAATTCGGTTTTTTTTTTTTTTTAGAGATTCGGTTGCTATTGAATCGCATCGCTCCTTAATACAGTTCGTTATCATAAACCGTTTGACTATCTATTACAAGTTAGCTGGCAATCAGTGTTGATGTTACGGTGAATATCCGCAAATTAGTTAATGTTGACATTCACCGGTGAACGTCCGAAATAACTTTTTTTCTCCTTGGATTTAGTCACCGTTGCCAGTCAATTTTTTTAATTTAATGCAAGGTTTGATGATGGGAGGTTAGATTTGGTTAGACGAGGTTAGGTTGGTTTAGGTTAGATTAAGTTAGTTTTTTAAACCATTTCTGATAGCCTATTTAGAACCAAATTTAACCTAATCAAACTAACATAATCTCACCTAACTTAAATTTTTAACATTGTAGGTTACATAAGAATGAAAAAGCTGATTCGCAAAGCTAATTGAATCGAAGCAGAGAAAAAGGAATTTCGAACATTTAGCGGTGAATGTCGACATTAACTAGATTTTGGACATTCACCGTAACATTGACACATCTGTTGGGGAATTTTCTAATTAGGTTTATGAGTTAGGCCGAAGGTTTAAGCGAACAAACATGGGTCATTGTTGTTTTATTTTTCCCAGACCAGATATGTAAATGGCGAAAATAAAATCGGTCATAGATCACATGTGGTTGTAATTAAAGCAATTATACTCTGGCAGTAATTGAAGAAAACCGTAGTTTTTCATGTTCTTATATTTTTCCTTTCATTAAAAAGAAAACACACTGTAGTCTCCATGAAGATGCCACCTATATATGTACAGGCAGGTATGTAGAGAGAGGGCCTATAAAGTTTTTAGATTTGTTGATAATTTTATATAATTTCCTGATGGTTCACCTTTTTTTTTGTAGAAAATCCTTCTACTGAAATTTATCCCTATCCAATGTAAATTTCTCTATGTGGATTGTTTTGCTCAACTAAAAACTGGATAAGACAGTTTTTTTTAATAGTTTTGTTTTGTTACTTTTTTCAAAGGCCTGATGCTGAAGTAGCTTATAAAAAAAGAACATCTGAAATTAAAGTGTGTATAAGCCTTAGTTTTTATTTTCTGAATGACAACCTTCTTTACCTGAAAAATAGTCACTTTACTATTACGTTTTTGTTCTTTCATCACGGGAAATACGATAATAGCGAGAATGTGTCGGCTCTTCAGTGCACTGGGGTAAGGGGGGCCGGGTGGGATCTGTTAGAGAACCCCAATACCAACATCATCTTATACATTTTAGGATTTTACCAATAATTTCCTATAGGTGTCATATAAATCCCCCGTTTTTACTAACTTGACATATTTAACACTCCCAGTGCCTATAGCCCCCTCCCTGGCCATAGTGCCCTTTGTTTTCGATGCAATACTGGAGCACATCTTAGTCTTAGTCAATGCTTTTCTTCATTATGTTACTTGTTTTTATTTTGTTTTCCCATATGAATCCCCTGTTTTTACTAATTTGACGTATTTAACACTCCCGGTGCCCATAGCCCCCATCCCTGACCATAGTGCCCATAGGTTTCGATGCAACATTGAAGTACCTCTTAGTCTTAACCATTACTTTTTTAATTATTTTACATTTTTTATATGAATCCTCTGCTTTTACTAATTTGATGTATTTAACACTCTCCCGGTGCCCATAGCCCCCCTCCTTAGCCATAGTGCCCATAGGTTTCGATGCAATATTAGAGCATCTCCTAGTCTTAGCCAATGCTTTTCTTCATTATGTTACATTTTTTTATTGTTTTTCATATAAATCCCCTGTTTTTACTAATTTAACGTATTTAACACTCTCCCTGTGCCCATACCCCCCTCCTGGCCATAGTACCCATAGGTTTCGACGCAATATTGGAGCACCTCTCTTAGTCTTAGCCAATGCTTTTCTTAATTACGTTACATATTTTTTTCATATAATTTCCCTGTTTTTACTAATTGACGTATTTAAGACTCTCCAATGTCCATAGCCCCCCTCCCCTTCCATGGCCATAGTGGCCATATATTTTGATGAAATATTGAAACACCTCTTAGTCTTACCCAATGCTTTTCTTCATAACTAAAAAAAACAAATTTTTAACTGAAAGTAAGGAGCGACATTAAAACTTAAAACGAACAGAAATTATTCTGTATATGAAAGGGGCTGTCCCCTAATCAAGGCCTTGCTCTTTACGCTAATTTTTTTTATTGTTTTAAAAAACAAAGTTGTGAGACAGTCAAGCTTTAGCGTAAAGAGCGAGGCGTTGAGGAGGGGACAGTCCCTTTCATATACAGAATAATTTCTGTTCGTTTTAAGTTTTAATGTCGCTCCTTACTTTCAGTTAAAAAACTTTTTTTTTAGTTAATTTCTGAACGTTTTTGAATTAATGCGGTTTTGATTTTGGCTCACCGTACATGAATAATTAAAACGAAATTCGCATATTAATTTTCCTTTTTTTGGCTAATTTGCTTTCTCGAAATTTTTTTCTGACGTAACTTACGAATCAACTTAGGTAACGAATTTCTATATTCGTATGTTTTTATTACGTATATTAGGGAGTTCGCTCCCTAGTCAATACCTCTTTCTTTACGCTAAAGTTTGAATTTTGTTCGAATCACAAATCCCTGAATCACAAAGGCCGATGTAAAGGCTTCCGTATTTAAATTGTGTTAACAGATTAACCTAGCTGTCAACATGTGTTAATTCAATGTATTTTATCCGAAAATTAAGGTAATTTCCAGGAACTTATTTATAACAGGTAGTAGCTATTACATCCACGAACATTTCCTTAAAGTGTTATCGATAATTCACCGGTTAATTAGAATAGATAGCTCTTTTGAATGTACTAAAAAATTTAGCGTAAAGAGCGAGGTATTGACTAGGGGGTGAACTCTCTCATATACGTAATGATTTCTGTTCGTTTTAAGTTTTAATGTTGCTCCTTATTTTCAGTTGAAAAAAAAACTTTTTTAATTTAATTTCTGATGTTTTTTAAATAATGCTGCGAAATCTGGCGCCCCCTTCATGGAAATGTTCCTTCCCCCAAGGAAATATAATCCATGGAAAGATCCTCCCCGTAACCCCTACTCCGACCCCGACCCCCACTAGAAAAAAATTCCTCCTGAAAACACCTGTATACTTCCCAATAACCAAACCTATATGTAAACAATGGGCAAAGTTTATAACTGGCAGCCCTTCCCCCGGGAACTGTGGGGGACTAAATAATCCTCAAAGACATATTAATTAGATTTTCGACTATGCGGAACAAAATGGCTATTTCAAAATTTTGATTGGGTGACTTCGGGAAAAAATGAGCGTGGGAGGGGGCCAAGTTGCCCTCCAATTTTTGTGGTCACTTAAAAAGGGCACTAGAGCTTTTAATTTCCGTTTTAATTTCCATTCGAACGGACTCTTCCGTTCGAAGAGTCCTTTCACGATATTCTTGGACTACTGGATCGATACGATCAGGGGGGTTGTTTCCCCCTTTTTTCGAAAATAAGGCAAATTTTCTCAGGCCCGTAACTTTTGATGGGTAAGACTAAACTTGATGAAACTTATATATTTGAAATCAGCATAAAAATCTGATTCTTCTCATGTATCTATTAGTATCAAAATTCCGTTTTTTAGAGTTTTGGTTACTATTGAGCCAGTTCGCTCCTTACTTACAGTTTGTTACCACGAACTGTTTGATCACCTTCTAGTCATCTTTTTTTTTCTTTTTTTTTTTGTCAACCTAATGCTTATATACTCCTTAAAAAGGGAGAAAGAAACAAACCCTCGCTGCTTTTAAGACTGAGACATATTTCTACCCTATGAATTGCAGTCTGGTAAATCGTTTAAAACTAAATAGTTTTGATAGCTTGAAAAATAGTGAAAGCGAAAGCGGTTTCGGTTTTATTTATGCTTACGGCTTTGCTAGCACTTGTTTCATCACTTTCTCTCGAGTCTACTACATCCTATATGTGCTTTACTCCTTTATCAGTTGGGATTGCCGGATTTGTTCCCTTTTCTATGATTATTGATACACTAGAATATCGTCAATCGGGTATCAAAAGGTTGCATCTCCGTAGTAGTAGATTTTCATAATAGCAAACAAAAAACCTCACAACTTTTATACCCCCTTCAATAGCCATAAAACCAAATTGGATTGACATGTAAAATCTATGCATATCAATCTATTTTTGTTTTACAGTCATCAAAGAGGGAATTACAAAGTTGTGAGGTTTTTTGTTTGTTACCCGATCACTTTGACTCTTAAAAAGGTTACTAAAACATCTAATTTACAATCCAATTTCTGACAGCATTTCTAAGTCTACAAAGTATCATCATGCTAAGTAATTTACTATCTACAGAAACCAGGCTAATACCCTCCAGAGTTTATACGACCACCCTTTCCATTAAAACCTTGTATCTGCTCGGGTCGTAACTTACAACCCTTGCGCTGAGGGCTGTGGTGGGACTGTCATGATCAAAGACATAATTCCCAGACTTTCCAACTACGCTAAACAAAATGGCTATCTCAAAATTCTTATTAGATGTGTTTTGGGAATAGATGGGCATGGGGCTTGTTGCCCTCCAATCAATTTTGACTATTAAAAAGGACCCTTTCAGTTTCCAATCGAGTGAGCCCTTTTCGAAGTTTCTATGACAACTATCTCAAAATTTCAATCAGATACATTTCGGGAAAATACGAGTTGTGTGTCTATCCCTTTGAATCTTAAAAAGGGCATTAGAACTTCAGATTACCAATCCAACGAGCACCCTCCGAAGTTTATGCGACCGCGAAACCTTATATGCCCCGATGGCATAACTTACAACCCTTGCCCTGAGGGCTGGGGATGTCATCCTCAAATACATAGTTTCTGGACCTTTTAACTACGCTGAAAAAAGTGGCTATCAAATTTGGATTGGATGTGTTGTGGGAAATGGTGGGCGTGGGAGGGGGGTTAGTTAGCCCTCGAATCTTTTTGGGCTATTAAAAAGAGCACTAGCCCTTTCAATTTCCAATTGAATGAGCCCTTTTCGAATTTTCTACGACAACATCTTCGATACGAAGTGCTCTGGTCTGAAAAAAAAATGTTGTGTCCAGATCGTTCTTTACTTAGCCATCGCTATTGCGGTACCTATGATGTATTATATTATTTTAATACGACATATTTTACATTTTTACCCTTTCTAACATCGCCTAGGGTGGAAGTGTGGTACTCAATGACGGATTTTTTTCAATTTTGGTATCATTCTGAGGCTTAAATCATCTGCATAACCTTTGTCTAGCAGAGTCTTGCTTCCTCATTTGATTTCTTGTTCTGCCATTGCCTTTGCTGTGCTCCTTATGACAAGTCAATCAAAATGATCCATTTAAATGGGGATAGAACGCAACCCAGCTTAATTCCTGATGTAATACGAAACCGGCTACTAACCCCACTTTCTACCTTAACCGCAGCAATGTTATTCTCGTACATAGCACTAATCACTTCAATGGATTTATGTGGTATAACATACAAGGATAGAACCTTCGCTAAAGCTCTTCTGTCAGCTGATTCAAACGCTTGCTCATAATCTAGAAAACTGAGGACTAAAGGCATTTGATGACCCAGGCACTTCTCAATTATTAATCCAAGAGTGATGCGGCGCATCATCTACCCTTTCTAAAACCGCTTTTTCTTGTTCTTCTCTTAAAATCTCGTCTACAGCATTTCTAAGTCTACAAAGTATCATCATACTAAGTAATTTACTATCTACAGAAACCAGGCTAATACCTCCATAATTACCACACTCACTCTTATCACCCTTCTTATACAGGACTTTAATTCGTTTTCCTAAAATCGCCAGGTACTTTTCCTTTTTTTTAAAATCATATCCATAATCTTCAGTAACTTATCTCTAACCTCACAACCATCATATTAAAAAAAAACTCATTTACCGGGAAATGAGCACTTGGTTTGTTATTATCTTTTAATCCTACTTTAGTACTGTCACTAATTCTTCATCATAAAATAAACCTTTCTTCGAATTAAAAGTGTCACAAACTTTTTCGTTTTTTTTTCTCTATATCTTGCATTATTAATAATATTGTTATTGACTTTAATAATAAGTATTATTGGTTGACAACAATTATTTTTGATTGATAACAATTATTATTGGTAATAATAATAAGCAATAAAATAAGTAAATATAAGACAATGAATATGACGCCGTGATATTTTCTTCCAGGTTCAACAAGAAAGAAGCAGATCAAGCTCGATTAAAAGTGACCGTTCTCGATCAAATGTGAGTTTGTTTTTTTTTCTTCTTCTTCTTCCTCTAAGTCCATAAAACTGATTTTCCTTTGGCCGCGGGACAGGATCTCTGGGAGCCATTTTGAAAGTTTTTACATTTATTTACTGTGAATACTTACACGTCTCCAGGACCGTATCCAATAAAAGATTCGGAACGGAGGCAGAACAATAAAGGACCGCGCGGGGGGGGGTACAAAAAAGAAATAAAAATGCACCAAGAATTTGTTTAGATTCATTTTGTTACGTTTTTTACGAGTAGGACAAAAATTTCGGGGGGGGGACCCCCTAACCCCTGGATACGGCCTTGCACGTCTCGAGTGTAGAATATCAGTAATGTTTCAGGTAGAGGAAAAAAACCTAGTTTCAAGACCATTAAATTGGTCGTAAACAGTGTTGTCAATTCACAAAAGCTCACGAGAGGGCATGAGTTTTTTATTAGCTAGACAAGGGGGGGGGAAGTATTTTTTTTTTTTTTTTTTGCATTGAAAATGCCAAAAAGGCATTTTTCAATGAAAATACCCCTAAATACGACTTCGGACTTTAAATTCCTCGGAAGAATCGGAGCTTCTTGAATACAAAAATAAATAAACAGAAGATATATAACAAGGGCAGTCCCCTCATAAACAGGATAATTTCTTTTTGTTTTAATGTTGCTCCTTACTTTCTGTTGAAAAAACTTGTTTTTTTATATAATTTCTGACCGTTTTTCAAATCACTTCAGGAAATGACAACAGACAACAAACGTAGATAACAGAGATTCCAGCTGTCCTGTAAGTAGGGAAAAACTATTGGGCAAAGTCTATATATGGTTAACCGTTGCTATCACAAAATCACTATTCAAAATCACAAAATCACTAATCAAATAGTGTTTTATGCTATGCAATTAAATACATTTTTTTTATTATCATTAGAAATTTTTTGTTGGGATTCGACAGTGAAACATGTAAACTAGATTCTCATAATACCAAAGCCATCTCATTATTGAGTGGGGAGGGGGGGGGGGAGTCGCTCGCCCAAAGAATCACGAAAACTTTTACTTGATTCATTTATTACTGTTTAACAATTCAACAAAATTTAATAAAATTAAATGGTAGGGCTCAGAAGGAATGACTTAAACGAACGAAGAAGATGAAGAATAAATTGAAAAAAAGCCAAGTAAAATTAACAATTTAATGGAGCTATAATACCATACAATGGTCGTTGCCGGGAGGCTCATTGTAAATTTTGCCAAATAGGTTACGAAAGACGTAAAATAGAACCGCATACTAACCCAACGAGTTCGTTATCTGACAGAATAACAGCAAGAACGTTCAGAATAACAGCAATAACACAGAATAACAGCAGAATTGACAGAATAACAGCAAGTGACAGAATAACGCTTGCACAAAGAACAGCAAGAACGTTCATTTATTAGTGTTAAACAATATAACCAAATTCAATACAATTAAATAATAAGGCTTAGAATTAATGAATTAAATGAACTATGAAGAAGAAAAAAAGAGAAAAACAATAAAATAATAATTAAATCGAGCTATAATACCAAATAATAGTTGTCGCCAGGAGGCTAAGTGTAAATTTTGAAATAACAAGTCACGAAAGACGAGAAATTGAGCCACGTACTAATACAACGAGCTCATTTAACTGACTAAAGAAGTCGCTCGCACAAAGAAAAGAACATCCATTTATTGGCGTTAAACAATTTAACGAAAAATCAATATAATTAAACCATAAGGCAATGATTGAACTAAATCAGTAAAGAAGAAGAAAAAAATGAGAAAAACGATAAAACTAATAATTATATAATATCATTGCATAGTTCTCGCCGGGAGGTTCAGTAAATATTTAGCCAATAGATTACGAAAGACGTAAAAATAGGTCTATCCCATTGTATCATAGGCAGGGCGCTAGCGCTGCCTAAGTAAAGAACGATGTGGGAACAATGTGTTTTTTTTTTCTTCTTTTTCTTCAGTCGGGCACTTCGTACCGAAGGCGTTGTAGTAGAAACTTTGAAAAGGGCTCATTCGATTGGAAATTGAGAGTTCTAGTGCCTTTTTTAATAGTCGAAAAGCATTGGAGGGCAACTAGCCCCCTCCCACGCCCATCATTCTCCCAAACACATCCAATCAAAATTTTGAGATAGCCATTTTGTTCAGTGTAGTTGATTTCCAGATAGAAAATATGTTTTTGAGGAGGATAGTCCCCCACAACCCTCAGGGCAAAGGTTTTAAGTTATGCCCTGGGGGCATATAAGGTTTTTCTAGAAGGCGTTGTCGTAGAAATTTCAAAATAGGCTCATTCGATTGGAAATTCGAAGGACTAGTACCCTTTTTAATAGTCGAAAGTGTTTGGAGAGCAAATAGCCCCCCCCCCC
>JAQQPU010013329.1:11707-24505 GCA_029168905.1 Artemia sp. Kazakhstan ARC1039 | reverse complement strand
GTAGACCCATCCCTGAAAGTTTCATTTTCCTCATCTAACCCCTTTCTAACATAGTCAAAAGTAGCTAAAGTAGAATTTTACCAATCCTCACATCTTGTTACCAAAAAGGAATTGGGAAGAATTGTATAGCCTAGGCTATATCAGAGAAAAGCTAAAAATCTAAGCTAGGCCTATACATCAATAGCCCATGGTTATTAGCCTATTGAAATTGTTCAAGATCAAACACTCAAAGTCAGTATATTATTGATGAGCCTACCTACAAAGACCTCTTTTTGGAAATACCAATTATCCTATTTTGATCTATATAGGCTATCCTTTTAGTGTTTCAATTTTATTCACATAGGCTATCAATAGAAAGCTGACTTTCTTCTGATCCTTGAAATGTAACTTTTATTGTTTGATATTTATTCAATAAATCACAAATATTAAGTGTAATTTTTTCTTTTCAATTGCTTGTCAAAACAGAGACCATATTTTTAATTTATGCTGACAAATTATTGGTGAAAATTTGACCAAGAAGGTAGAGTTCTTGTTACTGCCTTCACATTGCATCATGCAGTAGTAAAATAGGGGTGGTCCAAAAACCCATTGCTATTTTCCTGGAATGCCAAAGAAAAGAGGTCTTTTACCATAGCCTATATAGTCTCCCTAAGTCACTTTTTTCTTCCAATTGATTTAACAGTTAGTCAAAATTATAGAAAGTGTAGTAAATTTACAGTTTATAACATAATTTGGTAAATTTCTAGGTGGCCCTATAATTTAGCAAGGATGAAAGTGAAAACATCATTTGATGCCTTTTTTATGCTCTTTCATAATTCAGTAACTGCTTCTGTCACAAATTGCATCTTGAGCCCTTAAAGGGGCCCCAAAGGTATTTTATAATAATTATAAAAGAGCATAAAAAATATCAAATGATGTTTTCACTTTCATCCTAGCTAAGTTATATGGGTTAAATGTCAACTTGGTCATTGCAAAACTGTCATCTTATGATGAAACATTGAAACCAAAGTCATACAAAAGAATACCAGTTGATTTTTTAACTATTTTTAAAGTAACGTAAAGAAAGAATGCAAGGTAGACTTAAACAATGCAATTTGGTAGGCAGATAAGGCTAAATGTCAACTAGGTTTTTGCAAAACTGTCATCTTATGATGAAACATTAAAACCAAAGTCATACAAAAGAATATCATTGATCAAACAAAACTTGCAAAGAAATCATAAATATTAATCCTTAGAGTAAACTATGATTCAAACTTGCTTAGAAATTGGAGAATTATTCTTTTTTTGTTGATTTTCTAAGTATTTTTAAAGTACTGTAAAGAAGGAATGCAAGGTAGACTTAAACAATGTAATTTGGTAGACAGATAAGGCTAAACACTAAGTTATTAGGTTATGCATTGAATATGCTATGCTTTACCCCCCCCCCCTAATGTGCAAAAATATTTAGCCCAAATTTGATTCTAAATTATTATATTCCCATCATTATTTTTGTTTTATTTCATAGCATTAACCATAGCATAGCGTTAACCAATAGAATTAACCAAACTTCACTTGCAAGTGTTTATTATATAACCAATAAGTGCCACTACTTATTGGCTATATAATAAATACTCAAGAATTTTGATTGCAAATGATGCAACCATGACACAAGAAACTGTTCAAGCAACTTCTTTATACCAGAGTATAAGTACTGAGACTTTTTCTTAGAGTAAACTATGATCTAAACTTGCTTAAAATTGTAAGAATTATTCTTTTTTTTTCTAACTATTTTTAAAGTACAGTAAAGAAATAATGCAAGGTAGACTTAAACCATGTAATTAATTCTATGATTGTTAGAAAGGACAATTAGTTATTCTCCTAATAATATTTCTCTATTCTCTTTTAGACATTATTTCTAAAAAGTTGGTTGAATACAAGAATTAAAAGTGAAATTCTAGTTGGTTTTTACTACTGGAATACTTTATTTGTTTCTTAGTATTTAACTGACTACCAGGAAACAAAATTGCAGAATGAAAAAAAAAAACAGGGAAAACCTTGCCTCATGATATTTCTCTCTACTGTATAGTTCCCTGTTGATTTCTGTGGTATTAGCAGACATCTGTATTCTTAATAGGTTTGCACTTGAAGGGTTTGAAACTACAGTTGTTTGGAGAGTAAACTTGATATCTAACATATTAAAATTTAGAGTTGTATTTTGTGAAGGTATGAATACTAAACTGGCATCTAAAAAAAAACATAGAAATTTTCATTCTGAAAACTGGTTGTCAGATTTGTTGGACTGACCTCTGTCTGTTTATATTGGGAATACCTTGGAAGATAGCAAGTGTTTAAGTATCTTGTTGTATTGTAATTTGTAATATTTGTTGATCCTCTGGGACCATTAGTCCACATGACATAAATAGCCAGACATTGTCATGTGTTGCATACTGAAAAGTATTATATTATTTCCAACCTCTCTGTGCAACATTGTTTAAGCTTCTCATTAATTCCCAGTAGGTACTTTCAAGGTAATTGCTCAGGCCAACCCTAAGGAAACACTACCAAGATGTAATCACATTAGGACCGTAACTATAACCCCTACAAAGGGCCAAATAACATCCAACCTAAACCTACTTTATTCCACACACTATCTGTATTTAGTTTGTTAAAATCGTCTATATCTTAGGATAAGTTTTGTGCATGAAATTAAAACTTAAAAGGCTTTTTGTAGGGGTTGAACTAACAAAAAGATAATATTTGCATCATAATAGCACTGCTTCTCCTCTTACAACTACTACTAATGCTGCTGTTATTATTACTGCTACTAAAGCTAAGGGTATTAAGGTGAAATTTTGGGCAGTATTGAAACTGTATTGAACTTAATCAAAACATACTATCTCACATAGGTTGTCAAGATGATGTATGAGGAATGCTTCATGAATGGTTGGGAGTATTAAGTAGAAACTTTCATCATGTCTTGAAGGAGATGTTGAAAAAAAAACCGAAGGTGTTATGTGCATACTGCTACTAATGCTACTACTACTACCACAACTATTGCTACTACACCTGCCAAGGGTGCTAAGGTGAAGCTTTCAAGGAATATTTTGGCAGATAATGAACTAAATCTAAATGAACTATGATCATGAAGACAGTCAAAAGAGTGGCAAAGCATTATCACAATAACAGCCTGCATTATTAAGTCATACCTTTTGGGGTTAGTTTTGGCAGGATTTTGAACTAGCCAGAAGACACTTTGTGCATATATATAATGCTGCTTCTATGGTTACTGTAATTAACAACAACACTAATGGCATTAAGTTAAAAGTTTTGGGGAACAATTAGGGGGAGTTTCAATTAAACAAAAAACTACATACTTTCAGGTAGTAAAAGGGCATATAAGCAATATAAATTATATCAGGACATGGGCAGCACCAATCTATCATAGCTAGTAATATCATTTATATTTTAAAGGAGCTAATTTTATTGGAAATCAAAATTTTCTAGTGCCCTCTTTAAGAGTAAAAAATGATTGTAGGGCAATCAGCCCTCCTTTGTTGTTCATAACTCTCCAAACACTTCCAATCAAACCTTTAAGACAGCCATTTTGTTCAGCATAGCTGAAAGGTCTAGTAACTATATGTCTAGGTTTATTGGGTAGGTCAACCCCCCACAGTTATGTAGTTTGCCCATTATGCTTTAAAACTAAATGTTGCTTTAAAAACAATTCAAAACACACTGTGTGTATGCTGGTTACCAATAATACATCTCAACAATATACCAAGAAAAACTGAGGGTATTAAGTTCAAACTTCTGGGGCTACTTCTGCTCTTAAAATTTAACTAAATCAAAAGGGTGTAGGTGTATCTGGGCTGTCAAAGAGCATAGATATAATTTCTTGAAAATGGTATTAGTTTTTATTTATCAGGTCAACTGGAGGATGTATATGACTAAATTAAACAGTACTACTTGTGTCATTATTTTCAAAAGCGTTTATGTTGTTAAAAATTGCTGAAAAAGTTTCTTCAGCATACAAATAGTAGACTAAACTATAAATACTTAAAGAAAAATCTTATAGATTCTTTCAGGAACTCTAAATACTGGCGGATTGGTGGTAAATTGCCATCTCTAGATTTTAAAACATGCTTATTTATCTTCTACATTGTCAGACAAAAAAAGATTTGTAATTCTATTATTTTTATGATTTAGCACAACTGACGCCTGTACTTTTTTTTTTATAGACATGCACAATGACATCAATCCAAAAAAAATTAGTTGGAGGTTGGCCACATGTATTTTACAACATCTAAGCAAAGGGGGGGGGAGGGTAAATTATCAGTTTTTATAAGAAAATACTCCCAAAAAATCTTTTCCAAACTTTTAGCTAGTGTGCCAGTAATTATACTACCTCAACGAAAGTAAAAACGAAAATGGGGTCCATTTTGTTGGGGTTTAAAATGGACAAAGTAAAAAAATTCTAAAATGAAGAGGCAAACTTATTGGTTAGAGTAGGCTACTGCTATCCAACACTCACTAATCAGTGGGATAACCCAAGGATATCAATGGGGAAGACCACTGGTGGTGAAGCAACGATATTTTTGATTGTAATTACAAATATACAAAAAGTGACTTCTTTTCAAAATGAAGGAGGACCTTAGATAATATGGATAAAAGCCTAAAAAGTAACTAGAGCCAACTATTTCAAAATACCAAGGATATTTTCTGTTGAAACAACTAAATTATAATTTTAGTGTTTTGTTTGCTGATTTTTTTTTTTTCAAGAATCCAGTGATTTCTTTGCAAATATATAGTGATTTTTTTCTTACCTGGAGGCAACATTGGACACAGAGAATTTGACAAAATTAACTCATAGAAGAAATTGAATTACTAAAACCCACTAAGCTGATTTTGGCTAGTTGGTAGCTATCATTATCTTCTCTATTGATTACTTTTTTGAATACAATATTTGCTGCAATCAGATCTGAATCCTGACCATGTAATGAAATACCCTAGGTATAAACTGTAGGCTGAAATAGTGGAGCCATTTTTTTTCAAATTGACATTATGGGTCAGCTATTGACAGGCTAAATATAAAAGAGATGGTAGCCTAATGCCTCAAGCATTTGGACATTGCCCAATCTTGGGTAAATATTCCAATTAAAGTATATGTTTAATAAATGGGTACAATTTCCAATTAAATTACTAGGGAGATGTCTCAGAAATAGGCTAGACAAAGGGCCTACCTTTAGATTCAGGGTATTCATCCTGATGTAAGATTAAGAATTTCATCCTGAGGCCAAATACAACGTTCTTTTCTGTCAGAAATGAACTTTACATCCCCCCCCTAATATGCAAATACCATGTTATAAATATAGGGAAAAAACAGTTTCCAATTGAGAAAAATTATGTAAAACTAAAACCCTCACATTTTGTTACCAAGGAGGAATTGGGAAGAATTGTATATATCAGAGAAAAGCTATAAATCTAAGCTATACATCAAAATGGTTATTATTAAAATTGTTTAAGATCAAACACTTGAAATTATTATATTATAGGTTAGCCTACCTACAAAGACTCTTTTTGGAAATACCAATTATCCTATTTTGATGTATATATTCTTTTAGTGTTTCAATTTTATTCACATAGGCTATCAATAGAAAGGTGGCTTTCTTCTGATTCTTAAAATGTAACTTTTATTGTTTGATATTTATTCAATAAATCACAATTAATTTTTTCTTTTCAATTGCTTGTCAAAACAGAGACCACATTTTTAATTTATGCTGACAATTTATTGGTGAAAGTTTGACCAAGAAGGCAGAGTTCTTGTTACTGCCTTCACATTGCATCATGCAGTAGTATATAGAGGTGGTCCAAAAATCCATTGCTATTTTTCTGGAATGCCAAAGAAAAGTGGTCTTTCCCAAAAAGAGGTCTTTTACCATATATAGGCTAGTCTCCCTAAGTCACTTTTCTCTTCAAATTGATTTAACAGTTAGGGTAAAGGCACCAATGATTCAACAGTTTTTGTAAAACAACACTTTTTCTACTCAAGAAGGCTTAATCTAATAATTTTTGGTTTGAAAAGGGTCTGAGCGTGTAGGAAAAACATCTAGGAATATAACTGTTTGATTAGCAATTTGAAGTTTTATCAGAAAAGGGTACAAAACTCCGATTTTCTGAAATTGGAGCGTTTTCACCTTCAAATTTGACACAAAAAAACAACCTGTTTTCAATGCAAGTTGGAACCCAATTCAACATGTGTTGAAATACTTGAGGAATGCTTGTGGGCAGAACCTGGTATATTCAACGTGCCTATTCTTGTTACTTCGTTTCTTTGTTTCTCTTCAACTTTGTTTAATTTGTAAAAGTATAAAACACCATTCAGATAGTAGAAGCAATAAAACCAACAAAAGTGTTTCAAATATAGGAACAAACGTGGATAATCACATGGAGTGTAGGCCTAATTGTGTGACCTAGGTCACATGACTCTTCTTTTTTTTTCACAGTGTTGTCTATATGCTACAGGAATAGCATCTCCAAATGCTATCTGGAACAGACTGCTTCCTGTCAGCTTTAACAGCCCAGCAAAGATTTCTTCATTGTTCACAGTGTAAATGTTGTCAACATTTGGCTATTTGAAAATATGATCTGCCATTTTAATCCACTTCAAAACTCAGTTTCTAGAGTGAGAATATAACGAGAGGTATAGATAATGGTGAGCGGCTGCCTAGCAAAAATGACTGGGCCTTAGGAAAGCATTTAATGCTCTTTCATTCTCTTAAGCTCTTCCAAAACTCTTTGCCATAAATTATGTCTGACAAATCAGGCTGTAGTCCCTGTAGTCATCTCTGAAGTCCTAGCCTGCCCCCCCCCCCCTCCTTGAATGACACCTCTATATCTATAATTGTTTGTTATATGTTTGGTTATATGATTTTACCCACAAAATTTGCAATTTATACATTCATCCAAAGTTGTTTTGCAAAATTAAGATCTTACTTCTGTAGGCTAAACTTTAGTTTGCATGGAATTTATTGCATGAAGCAAAGGCTATAAGTTTATATTAGTCAAACCATAAATGGCAAAATTACACACCTCACTTGGGCCAGCTTCTGTTGCTGCCTCAGTTGCTGCTACAATGTCCACCAACTTAGCTTTTTTAGCCGGTTGACTAGGTATAAAAATATTGATTATTTTTCTCTGTCTCATTGCACACTCTTATTCAACAAATGAATTCATTCAATACTATCTTTAATTGACAATGCTATAGAAAACACAAGGCTCCGGTTTACGCGTCATTTCATATAAGATTTTGTATTCAATAAAATTTGTATTTTTTATTTGGATGAAGGATAAATAAGGGTATAATCTGAAAAAATCTGGGGGGGGGCAACCACCCCCCCCCCTCCTGCCCCATAGCAATTTACGCCCCTGCATGGTATGAGTCCAAGCGGCAGTTCCTCAGATGATGGGAAAAATCCAGTGTCTGTAAGTAAAACTTCAAAGTTTAAAAAAAAACCTTTTGTTTAAATGTTCTTTCATCTGAAATATTGTTAGAAATAATAATCATCAAAATCTCTCATTGCACAGAAAGCACCCGTAAATTTGACAGCTATGGTGTCTATGGTTTTGTCAGTGGATCCTGGAATTTCGACACCTATCATTTCTCATCTGTTTTACATGTTCAGTTAAGTTTCGACAAAGTCACCTATATTTTGACAGGGCCTGTCGTTGTCTGTCCAAAATTTCGACAAGGTTACTACAAGATATTTGCCAAAGAAATAAATCCCTTGATAGAAGCCGATATTTTTGCTTGAATGCGGCTGAAGGAACATTTTTAGTCCACCTGGTATTCCACTACATCGAACAAGAATTTTCGACACTTGGAACCTAGTTTCGACAATGCAATTTCCGTCGCCATTTTCATTTAATTTTATCAAGAAAAAGCTAATGTGGCTACATTTCAGAGAAGATCAGATGTATCTCAACACATTGGCGCTTATCCCAACCTTTTCTTGCAAAAAATAACCAAGTAATGACAGTTTGAACATTACATACCTGAAAAATTGTTGGGAGCTCCTTTCATGTCGAAAACAGGAAACTGACCGAATTGAATGTTCTTTTCTTATCTGGGTGTACCGGATATAGTGTCCACGTTCGCACCGTCGAAATATAACGACGGCTCCAAGAGATGGCGCTCTAAGTCACGGCTAAGCAGAGCTATCCCGTTTTGAAGGAAAATTTCGACAGTGGTTCCAAAATTGCACTGTCGAATCATCGATGCCTTTACCCTAGTCAAAATTATAGAAAGTGTAGTAAATTTACAGTTTATAACATAATTTGGTAAATTTCTAGGTGGCCCTAAAATTTAGCTAGGATGAAAGTGAAAACGTCATTTTATGCCTTTTTTTATGCTCTTTCATAATTCAGTAACTGCTTCTGTCACAAATTGCATTTTGAGCCCTTAACGGGGCCCCAAAGGTATTTTATATGAATTATAAGAGCATAAAAACATCAAATGATGTTTTCACTTTCTTCCTAGCTAAGTTATATGGCCCACTGGAAATTTGCCATGAACTTTACCCCCTCCCCCCCCCCACTCCCCTAATGTGTAAATACATACCCTGAATTGTCGACTGTAAAGTTTCAAATCACGAAATTCAGCACTATTTTTGTTGATGGTATTTGTAAAACTTAAAATGTTAGGAAAATGGTTTGAATTGAAAATCGAGTATTTTGCAGATTATGTTAGATTAGGTTTGGTTATAACTTCTTTGTCTGGTTACCTTTGGGACCCCTTTAAGGGCTCAAGATGCAATTTACAAATGAAGCAATTATTGTACAATGAAAGAGCATAAAAAAGGCATCAAATGATATTTTCACTTTCATCCTAGCTAAATTATAGGGCCACCTAGAAATTTACCCATAATTTTGCTTGGGTGTAAGTTTCACATAATGCCTTTCTTATGCTCTTTCATAGTTTAATAACAGTTTCTGGTAGGAATTCCATTTTGAGCCCTTAATAGGGCTCCAAAAGGTAAAACAGTCTATAGTATTCCAAAATTTAAAATCATGTTTCTAAAAAATACTGTCTAGTGAGACAAGAATTTTAAAAAGAGTATGAAACCCCCTGAAAAATAATGTCACAGCAAATTGATGTCACTTTTGAGGGGTCACTTTCAGTTCTTTTAAAATTACTACAAGTTTGTCTTCCAAATAACATTTTACTATTAAGACTAAGGAAAATAATAAGTACCATTCCTGGATCAGCTAGAAATGGCTATTTTTGCTGACTAGCCAGTTTTTTTTTAGAAACAGGCTATTACACTTTTGGTTACAATGGGCTGTTTAAGACTTTTAAGAATTCAAAATGTAATTTTTCCCTGGAGCAATTATTGAATTATGAAAGATCATAAAAAGAGTATAAATGCTTCCCTCTTCTTTTGAATTTTTTTTTCCATTAGTAGTGATCTCCATGGTCATGATACACAAGGAGCATCAAATCTAGTACATCAATTTAGAAAAACGACTAGAGCTTCTTTTGTAATAAGAAATTTTGCTCCCTGTGTATAGGATATAATACTGGTTGCAATTTGAAATGCAAGTCATCAAGTCACTTTGCAAAATAATAGTATTTATGTATGTGTTTTGTGTAAGTAGAATGGTTTTTGTATATGTGTGAATTTAGTAATATTACCAAGTAGATTAATATAAAATAGTATTTTTAGAATACCTAGAATAGAAGATTCCCACCTGCTCCCAACAAGCCCTTAGGGGTTTTCTTAGCAGGTGCAGCAAAAATTTTTTTTTTTTTTTTTTTTTTTTTTTTTTTTTTTGCAAATAAAACTATCTATCTTATCTGTCTAAAACGATATTGAGTGATATTTTTGCTTTTATCCTTGGTAAATTATATTATATACTGCAAATTTACCAAGAATTCATTGTATAGGCTATATACAATTCAGAGTATATGTTTGGACATTAGGGGGGGGGGGGGTAAAGTTCATTCTCAACAGAAATGAATGTTATATTTGGATTCAGAATGAAACTCCAATTCTAAAGTTATGTCTATTTCTTATCTATCTCATTAGTGAGTTAATCTGAAAATCTACCTATAAATGTAGACAGTAGGTTCCTATGATAATTTTAGGATAAATATTTAGTGGTTCACTTCTTCTGAAGGAAACATGGTATTCAAACAAAAGTAGTACCATTAGGCTCCTCATTTTGTGCTATTTCCAAATATGTGTACCTTAACTGTACTTCAGAGCAATATTAAGGTCCATACTGGATCTGTATTTGCTCTGTGATGATGATGGCAATGTAATATGATATCACTTTGTTAAGGGCCACCAACACACTGTATGTGAGATTTGTTGGAGAGATGCAATTTAAGCCCACTTGGTAACAGTGACGACAAGGTAGGTATGACCAATAATTACCAATCTCCAGTGGTTTATAGTTGACACTGCTGCACAACAGCAACTTCAGATAGAGTGTGCAAAATGGTTAGGAATGGCAAGCAGTATCAACCTCCTAGCAACACACTCCCATGGAAAACTTGCATCAATAATGAATGGGTGGCTGAAAGGGACAAACAGTCCCACTTTTATTTCCATGGCTTATTGCTCCATGCTTTGTCAAGCCTGGACTTGAAGGATGCAGTCACCATTTTGTTTTGAAGGCTTTTCTATTCATTAATGACATGTTCACCAAAATGGTTTTGCTGTATTTGAGTGTCCACAGTATATTTAGAAAGTTTTGCCAATGGCCTCTTGTATGGTGCTGACTTGCATGTTTTGTGAAGAGAGAATTATTTGGTTGGTTATTATATTTGTAGATCAGCATCATGTCATCATGCTGGTGTCTGAAGATGAGGGTTGGATCATGGTAAATTTTCTAACAGTGCACCCTTCCTGCTACATTTTGAAGGTGCTTCCACTATACTTTGCTCCCACTACACCACTATACTCCCCTCTTATGTACAAATATATAGCCTGAATTATATATTTCCCTTGTGTTTTTCTATTTCTTGATTTTGTCTACTTAACATATTTTCTTCTCAATAGCCCTAATACTAGGCTAATACCAAATATCCTAGCCATTACAGTTTCCTGCCAAAAACTCAGTTGAGAATTTACTTCAAGGTAAAGTGTTACCAGCCTTCTTGACTACAGTATCCCAGGAAACTATAATGGGGGAGTGTCCTCCTCAAAAACATATTCTGTTTCTGGTAATCAACTATGCTGAACAAAATGTCTATCTCAAAATTTTGATTGGATGTGTTTGCGGGAATGACGGGCGTGGGGGGGGGCTAGTTGCCCTCCAATCACATTTGACTATTAAAAAGGGCACTAGCCACTCCAATTTCCAATTGAATGAGCTCTTTTTGAAGTTTCTATGACAACTCCTTCAATACAAAGTGCCCGGGTATGGAGAAAAAAAAAAAACATTGTGCCCACATTGTTCTTTACTTAGGCAGCATTATCGCGCTGCCTATGATAAGAGCCCTTCACAATTAACCCTTCTAAATATGAGTTTATTTCATTTAATAGTTAATACCATATGGCTGCCTTAAATCTTGATAATGCTTCTAGTTGTGCTCTAATTCAGTTAATTGGCTGGGAATTGTGTTTGGTTGTTCCATTTCTTTCACATGTTGAATCCTGATAAATGGAGTGGTTAAGAGTCTAAGGGTCCCATATGGGAAAATTTTGCCAAATAAAGGTAGATTTAATCAAAAGAGCCTATGTAGTTTTTACCACAGTTTTAGTTCTCCAGTTGTTCTCTTCCTTTCCAGTTATTTTTAATAGAAAGAAGAAGGGGCTTGTACAAGAATTATCTGAGTGATCAGTCATTTGAAAATAAGAGGAATGTAAAGAAAGTAGAGAAAGTATTAAAATATGAACTAAAGAGGTGTGAAGTGGAGACCATGGATAAAATTGCTAAGGATCTGGAAGATGCAGCTAGACAGCATAATAGTAAAATATTGTACTGGCATGTGAATAAATTGACAGGAAGTAGTCAATCTGGACTTGTCCTGGTTAAAGATAGGAATAGGGCCACATTTAGTGAAAGGAAAGTTGAAGAGAGATGGGCAGAACATTTTGATAATGTGCTAAACCAGGATATAGTTTCAGAAAAAGATAAAGAGGAAAATGAAAAATTTTGTGACAAAATTTTTGTGGATGTGATGGAAGATTTGTTTTCTGAGGAAGAATTAGTGATATTGCTAAAATGATTAAAAAATAATAATGTCTAGGTGCAGAGAGTATGATAAATAAGTTTCTTAAATATGATGGCTATGAGATTAAAAATAAGTTACTGAAAATTATGAATATGACTTTTGAAAAAGGGGAAGTGCCTGGCGATTTTAGGGAAACCCTTATTAAACCCCTGTGTAAGAAAGGTCATGAGAGTGAGTGTGGTAATTATAGAGGCATTAGCCTTGTTTCTATAGGTAGCAAATTATTAGTATGGTGATACTTTTTAGACTTAGATGTTCTGTAAACAAAGTTTTAAGAGACGAACAGTACTGTTTAGGAAGAGTAGAGGATGTGTTGACCAAATTTTCACTCTTAGGTTAATAATTAAGAAGTGCCTGAGTCATCAAACACCTTTAGTCCTCAGTTTTATAGATTATGAGCAAGTGCTTGATTCAGTAGATAGAAGAGCTTTAGCAAAGGTTTTATCCTTGTATGGTATAAATAAAAAAAAAAACAAGTTTTTTAAACTGAAAGTAAGGAGCAACTTTAAAACTTAAAACGAACAGAAATTATTCCGTATATGAAAGGGGCTGTCCCCTCCTCAACGCCTCGCTCTTTA
>JAQQPU010013328.1:13814-24506 GCA_029168905.1 Artemia sp. Kazakhstan ARC1039 | reverse complement strand
TCCTAATTAAATGACGCACTTGAGTGGCGTATAATACACAAGTATCCTGCAGTCTATTATATATTATCTAGCAGCATAGCCTATCTGTCGAAAGCCATAAGAAAAATAAACATAGCATATACTCTTTTGTGAGGGTTGAAAACATAAAACAAGAAATACTGGCTGGGTAGGATGGTTTCAGGTACACGTTATATTACGCCACATGATCCTTTTAGAGTTGCCATAAGAAACGATCATGGTCACCCTTTTAGGACCAACTAGTAAAGAATAAACCCTAGCCCATGGTAACCAAAAATATAAAACACGTTTTGAACAAAAAAACTGTCTAACGAGGAAGAATTGTATATCATCCATAACGATTTCTTTTTAATTTTTTGCTTATGTTCCTCGTCTTTTGGGTTTTTTCGCTCATAGTTAGTGGAGAACTGAAACATCATAGAAAGAAGTTTAAGGGCTCGAGTAAAATGAAATTGCTACACCTAGGTGCCTTTTCAAAGCAAAGCAAAAGTAACAAAATAAAATTAAATTTTTGTCAGATATTCTTTTGAGCAATTAATATTTACAAATGACTTAAAAAGAGAAGCAGATACAAATAGAAAGAGACGACAAATTCCAAGCAAAATTCAACAAAAGACATTTTTAAATGGTTCTGTTAGCAAGTTTCACCCTCAACATCTATAAATACATCAAAAGAATTGGATTTTCATGCTGATTTTAAATATATAAGTTTCACCAAGTTTAGGCTTATCCATCAAAAGTTGCAAGCCTGAGAAATTTGCATTATTTTTGAAAATGACTGTATGGCACCTAACCATAATGATTATGTTATTGAAATTTAAACATTGCGACATGGGCTGATTCCCACTGGTATGACGTCATATAATAAAAATATGACATCACAATTATACTTTACGTCATTAGCGCTAAATATGGATGCTTACGTCATCGACGCTATTTATTAATTAGTTTTTGCAAGTTCAAATCAGTTTCAAAGAATAAAGTAATGAGTGAAGATTATAAAATGTCTGATAAAATTGACGATCGTAATTTAGAATCATCTATTGATAACTGTGTTTCTAAGACTGTAAACTCAACTATTGTAGAAATAAATGAGGCAAATTCCAGCATGACTGTAGATCCTAGTAATAATATTGTATCAATGGATAACAATAAATCAGGTTCGCAGGAAAAAGTAATATCGTTCCACTCTAAGAAGATGGTATGTGAAGTCATAAAGAAAATGTCCGGAGGACTGAGCTTCTGCAGGCTACACCTAAAGGAGTGTAACGATGGAGACAAAAAAAATTCTATTCCATTATTAAACTTTGACGATGATAAAGACAACGACCGTTACCACAGAGTGTTTTGAACTCAAAACCTTCTTAGCTGAAGAACGATTCCGTCTCCACTGGACCATGGTAACTTATAATATAAATATACCATTCAGTTTGTGGTGTCTAAGACGTAATAAAAATGAGTGAAAATTATCCATACGATCTTGGAGCAATTAACTTTTTCTTGTCCTCTATTATTTTATAGAAAAATACATAAAGGATCAATATGGTTTATGATAAATGGGGACTATGTAAGTTTCATCGGATAAAGCTGAAACCTAGTAAAGAACAACCTTCGGTACATGGTAATTAAAAGTTGAGATATTACAAGCATTTTTTGAAAATTTGCCTGTCGAGGGTATAGCGCCATTCTGAGGATCGTCTCTTGCTGTTCAAACTAAGAAAAAGTCAGGCTTTTTTCCTGTTTGTGATTATATAACCCGGGTTGTAGTGGTAGCTAGCAAACTTACATAAAGGATCGATATAATTCATCATAAATGGTGTCAGTCAAAATGATCTCATGTAGTAGTTAATAATTGAAGTTTTGTTTAGACTTTAAACATATACATATATTAAAGGTCAGGGTTGCAGCGGTAGGTAGCAACCTAGTAAGAAAAAGTCTAAGAAATCTCCTAGGCTCATTTTAATGGAAATTACTACATCTAACGCCCTTTGTGATTAAAAAAGAAATACTTTCTAAAATGTAATCCCTTTAAAAATAACTATTTTCATATACAAGCTTGAAGAATGACGTCATAATCGTAGGTTGTAAACATATGTGACGTAATAAGTGAATGCAATATTTATCAAACAGTTCGTGGTAAAGAACTGTATAGTAAGATCGAATCCTCTCAAAAGTAACCGAAACTCTAAAAAAGGAATTTTGATACCAATAGATACATCAAAAAATTGTATTTTTATTACGATTTTCAATATGTAAGTTTCATCAAGTTTAGTTTTACCCATCAAAAGCTATGAGCCTGAGAAAATTTGCCTTGTCTTCGAAAAAAGGGGCAAACATCCCCTAAAAGTAATAGAATCCTAATGAAAATCACACCATCAGATTCAACGTATCAGAAAAACCTTACTGTAGAGGTTTCAAGACCCTATCTGCAAAAATGTGGAATTTTATGTTTTTTGCCAGAAAAAAGATAACGGATGCGTGTTTATTTTTTTTCCCAGGGGCGAGCGTATCGACTTAGTGGTCCTAGAATGTTGCGAGAGTTGCAAACAGTTCGTGGTAACGAACTGTAAGTCAGGAGCGACCCGGCTCAATGGTAACCGAAACTCTAGAAAACGGTATTTTGATACAAATAGATACACCAAAAGAATCAGATTTTAATGTTGATTTCAAATATATAAGTTTAATCAAGTTTAGTCCCATCAAAAGTTACGCGCCTGAGAAAATTTGGCTGATTTTCGAAAAAAGGGGGAAAGACCCCCTAAAAGTTATAGAACCTTAATGAAAATCACACCATCATATTCCGCGTATCAGAGAACCCTACTGTAGACGTTTCAAGCTCATCTACAAAAATGTGGAATTTTGCATTTTTTGCCAGAAGAAAGATCACGGGTGCGTGTTTATTTGTTTTTTTTTTGTTTTTTTTTTCGAGGGGTAATCGTATCGACCCAGTGGTCCTATAATATCGTGGGAGGGCTCATTGGAATGGAAATTAAAAGTTCTAGTGCCCTTTTTAAGAGACCAAAAAAAATGCAGGGCAACTAGGCCCCCTCCCACGCTCATTTTTTTCCAAAGTAATCCGATCAAAATTTTGAGATAGCCATTTTGTTCAGCATGTTCGAAAATATTATAAGTATGTCTTTTAGGATGACTTAATCCCCCAAAGTTCCCGGAGGGAGGGCTGAAAGTTATGAACTTTACCGAATGTTAACATATAGTATTGGTTATTGGGAAGTATACAGACGTTTTCAGGGGAGATTTTTCCTGGTAGTGGGGGGATGGGTAGGTCGGGGGTTATGTGGGAGGATCTTTCCATGAAGGAAGTTCTCATGGGGGAAGGGAAATTGCTATGAAGGGGACGCCGGACTTCCCAGCATTATTTAAAAAAAGATCAGAAATTAAATATAAAAAAACAAGTTTTTCAAATGCAACAGCAGCAACATCAAAACTTTAAACGAACAGAAAATATTACATATATGATTGGGTTCACCCCCTAGTCAATACCTCGCTCTTTAAGCCAAAGATTTTTTAGTACTTTCATAGGAGCTATTTATTCTAATGAACGGCCTTTGTGATTAAGCGGTCATTTTTAAAGAATTGGAACAAAATTCGAACTTCCGCTTAAAGAGCATGGTATTAACTAGGGGGCGAACCCCCTAATATACGTATTAAAAATATATGAATATCGCAGTTCGTTACGTAAGTTAATTCGTAAGTTACATATATTTATTACTAATAAAAACGTTCGTAAATAAAATTAAACAAGTTTCGAGAAAGCCATTTAACCAAATAAAAGTAAATTAATATGCAAAATTCGTTTTAATTATTCATGTACGGTGAGCCAAGATCAAAACCTGCATTTTTTCAAAAACGTTCAAAAATTAAACAAAAAAACAAGTTTTTTTAACTGAAAGTAAGGAGTGACATTAAGACTTAAAACGAACAGAAATTATTCCGTATACGAAAGAGGCTGTCCCCTCCTCAACGCCTCGCTCTTTACGCTAAAGTTTGACTTTCTCACAACTCTATTTTTTTAAAAACAATGAAAACTTTAGCGTAAAGAGCGAGGCGTTGAGGAGGGGACAGCCTCTTTCATATATGGAATAATTTCTGTTCGTTTTAAGTTTTAATCTCGCTCCTTACTTTCAGTTAAAAAAACCTGTTTTTTTATTTGATTTATAAAAGAAAGATTACAGATGCGTGTTTACTTGTTTTTTTTTCAATGGATGGTCCGATTGAACCAAATGAACTAAATGAAAACAAAGCAAAGTCAATGTAGGCTATCGAAAGGGTGCATAAACAATATTTCAGGAACGGCTTAGAGTAACAAGTTGAAACTTTCATGGCATTTTGAGAGAGATCTTAAACTAAATCAAAATACACTGCATACATGTGGGTTATCAATAGGGTGCATTAGCAATATCCAAGCAACAACTTAAGGGAACTAAGATAATAATCTTAGGGCAACTACAATACTACAGCTATTCCTACTACTTTAAGTTAATTAATTTTCGGTTTAACTTTAGTTTCTGTCCGAACACCCTCGAAATTAGGTCTCACGGAAAACACTTCCATTGTGAATTTCTCCCGCGTATAATCTTCTCCCAAGAAAAATTTTTTCAGGCAAATCCAACTCCGCTGAAATTTTTCCCCGGACAATTCCCCCGGAACATCTCCACATGCAAATAAGAGTTGGCAAATAGAAAGCAAGACAAATAAAAAGAATTTCGTATGGGAATTCTTGCAAATTCCCCTAGTGTAAAATATCCCCTGGAAAGTTAACCCCCGGAAAATTTTCTTTCTGCGGAAAATTCTCCCTGCGGAAAATACCCCAATCAGAAAATGCACCCCCCCCAGAAAAAAAAACAAAATTGTATGTATACTTCCCAATAATAAACACCATACGTAAACAATGGGCTATTTTTCTAACACACACCCCTTTCCCCAGGGGCTGTAAGAGGTCAGGTTATATCCAAATTCATAGTTATTAGACGTTCCAACTATGCTGAACAGAAGGGATGTCCAATAATTTTGATCTGACCACTTTGGGAAAAAATTGGCACGGGAGGGAGGCAATATAACCTCCAATATTTTTGTTCACTTAAAGTGCACGTTAGGATTTTCAACTTTAGTTTGAATGAGTCCTATCCTGATATTTTACGTTCATTGGTTTGATCCGATCATCTGTGGGAAAAATAAAAACAATAGAAAAAAAACGCATCCGTGATATCTCTTCTGGCAAAAAATACAAAATTCAATACTTTTGTACGTAAGAGCTTGAAACCTCTATAGTAGGGTTGTCTGATACGCTGAATCTGACGGTTTGATAAACACATAGCTCGAAATATTGCTTGCAGTAAAGCGCAAATTATGTCCTGTTCTTTAAGAAGGCACAGAGGGCATTAGCTTTACTCTTCTTTGGACTAGTTTTTGCTCGTTTTGAATTTGAGTTGGTTATTTATTGTAATTTCTGTTTGTTTTGGGTTTCATTTATTTATTTACTTGTGGTCGTTTTTTATGATTTTTTTTTTATCGGGTGACAATTTTAGAACGGTAATTTAGCCGAATTACCGTTCAAATTTAAAACGGCACTTTAAACTATTTTAGAACGGTACTTTAGAAAATTTAGCCGAAAAATGAAACCAAGCATTAATGTTTTGTCTACATTTGGGATTAGAGCGTCAGAAAAGTTTCTATCAACTTGAGAAATGTATTGAAAGTTTTCGAACCTCCGAGTATTTCATATTTTCTTCCAGTTCTATTGCACACAAATTGCTATATTTTTGCTTTAAATTCCTGTCAATTAGAACATGAAATGTTTCAATAATTTAGGTAAAAGAAAAATTATAGATTCTAAGAAACGTTCAGAGGTCCAATAAATTTTATTTCGTTACCCCTCTTTTCCCATTCATTTATTCCAGTCTACTAACGCCAAACACGAAAGATCTGTTGCACTGACTTCTTCGTTTTTTCCTAATATTCCTTGCGCGTCTTTGGTCGTTCTCTTGTACAATCTTGGAAATTCAGGAACACAGTTATAAAATTAACTTAGTTTGAAATTGAAGAAAGTATTGGAAACATAAAGGCTTCCTGGAAATTTAAGTGTGTTCGTGCAATGAACTTTTTAATAGGTGGTGATAGAAAAGAAAAAATTGAAAAAGGATAATCTGATGAAGGAATCATTTTTTGCAACGTTCATTGGAATAGTTTTTGTTTGGCCAGCTTTTGAATGTAGATGTGGGTGCTTTATCTTCCATTTTAAAAAAATTTAGTGTCAGTAAATATAAGTGAATTCATGAGTAGTATTGGTTATTCATAATAAAAATACACTAGTTAGGGCTAAGATATTCAAAGGGCTTTTAAGTCGTCAACTCTTTAAGGCCATAGAAGTTAATAAAAATGATTTGAGACGTGCTAAAATCTCAAACTGGCCCTCTTTCATACGGTTAAATCTAACTTTCGAACTAAAATGATAAGGGTCCAAGTTCAATGATAATGACTTGTGATTTATTAATTTAATCGCCAACTTAAGGTATTGCTTCAGCTTAAAGATTGCTTTAAGAAAAAGGTGAATAAAGGTGAAATTTGACTAGTTAGAAGCGATTAAATCTCCTTCTAAATGGGAATCTTAAAACTATCTCGCAAAACCATATTAGAAAGTTCGCTGATGTCAGTCTGCACTATTTTCTGTGTTTTATTTCTTACAAACAGGTCGTTCACAATACCAAAGAGCGTCAATTAAAAAAAAAAAAAACACAACAAAATCAGCAAACTTTTGTATACTGCCTAGTGCCACATCCTGCCGTTGGGAAAGAGAGGAGAGGGGATGTGACACGTTGTCAAGGTAGCAAATATTATATTTGGGTTCACTTTTTAACTTAGATAAATCAAAATTATTAAAGCTTTAAGGAATAAATACCATTATACGTGCATTAAACTGTCAATCCACATTAATTTGTTTCTTTTTCAGTAAAGTTTAAATTTTGTTCCGTTCTTGAGAAGGAATGGGGGTTGTCAGCCCTACCCATGTTAATATCTGCTCTTTTCGAGTGTGTCTCCGTTATTTATTGTGATTTCTGTTCTCTTCAGGATTCATTTAGTTTTTAGTGAGGGTCATTTATGGCAGTTTTACGCTTGTAAGATTATTTGACTTTCTTTCTGTTCTTTAATGGAGTTCTTTACTTTTCTTTGATAAATTTATTTTGTATAAAAAAATTAAATTAATTTCTGTTTTTTTTTGTTAATATAGTCTTTTTATGAAAATTAATTAAAAAAACTTTTTCCACAAATAAGATTTTCCAAAAAAAATTAAAGAGCTACATTAAACCAGAAATGAACAAAAACAGAATCGAATAATCTACCAAGCATACAACTACCACAAATCAGTATCAATAAATAAATGAAACCCAAACAAACAGAAATTAAAATAAATAGCACAGTCAAAACTCAAAACGACCAGAAATTAATATGAGTAGGGTTCTAAACCCCATGCTTTCTAAAAGCCAGAATATAATTTGTACTTTACTGAAAAAAATTCAAATGAATTTACTGAAAAAAATGTGAATTGTCAGTTTAATGCACATCTGCTAATATTTATTCATTAAAATTTTAATTCATTTTTGATTTCTTAAAGTTATGAAAGTGAAAAAACTTAAAAGAATTATTTCAGTAAAGTACAAATTATATTCTGGCTTTTAGAAAGCATGGGTTTTAGAACCCTACTCATATTAATTTCTGATCGTTTTGAGTTTGACTCTGCTTTTTATTTTAATTTCTGTTTGTTTTGGGTTTCATTTATTTATTGATACTGATTTGTGGTAGTTGTATGCTTGATATATTATTTGATTCTATTTTTGTTCATTTCTGGTGTAATGGAGTTCTTTACTTTTTTTTAGAAACTTATTTTGTGGAAACAGTTTTTTTTTTTAATTAATTTCTGTTCGTTTTATATTGACATAGTCTTTTTTCAGGGAGAAAGACTGAGCCTCTTCTAAAGTTAAACAACCATTCCTTCCATAAAAACCTTAAATACCCCCTGGACATAACTTACAACCCTTGCCTTTAATCTCTGAGGTTTGTTTCAACCCCAAAAGCCTTGTTATGTGATATTTAGACTGTTTTGACTAGAATGGCTATGCCAAAATTTCTATTAGATGCATTTCGGGAAAATAGGACGTGTGTGTGGGGGATAGCTGCCCTCCGATAACTTTGAATCTTAAAAAGAGCACTAGAGTGTCTGATTATCAATCCAATGAGCTCCCTCCGATGTTTATATGACCACGCTTTCTATAAAAACCTTATATGTCCCCAGGGCATAACTTACAACCCTTGCCCTGAGGGCTGGGGGGATTTTTTATACTCAAAAACAAAATTTCCAAACCTTTCTGATATGCTGAACAAAATAGCTATCTCAAAATTTGGATTGTAAGTGCTTGGGGAAATAATGGGCATGGGGGGGCATTTGCCCTCTGACCACTTTCGACTAACAGAAAAGGCACTAGTCCTGTCATTTTCCAATCAAATGAGCTCTTTTTGAAGCTTCTACGACAAAACTTTCTATACAAACCTTATATGCCCCAAGGGCATAATTTAGGGCCCTTGTCCTGAGACGTATGGGGGGAAGGTTGTCTTCCTCCAAGACTTAATTTCCAGACATTCAACTACGTTGAACGAGTTGACTATATCGAAATGTTGACCGTAAATGTTTGGGAAAATGATAGGCATGGGGCGTAGGTGATTCTCCCTCTGATTATTTTCGACTATTAAAAATGACAATAGCCCCTCAATTTCCAATCCAATGACCCCTTTTCGAAGGTTTTACGACAATGCTTTCTATAAAAACATTATATGTCCCCAGGGCATAACTTACAATCTTAGCCCTGAGGGCTGTAGGGGGGTTGTCATACTCAAAAACATAATTTCTGGATCCTTCAACTACGTTCAACAAAATGGCTATATCAAAATTTTGATCGGAAGTTTTTTGATCGCTTTTGACTATTAAAAAGGGCACTAGCCATCTCAATTGCCAATTGAATGAACCCTTTTTGAAGTTTCCAAGAAAACGCATTCTGTAAAAACATTATATGCCCCCAGGACATAACTTACAACCTTTTCCCTGGAGTCTGTGGGGGGAGGGGTCATCCTAAAAGACATCCTCTGGACCTTTCAACTATGTTGAACAAAATGGCTATCTCAAAATTTTGATTGGATGTATTCGGGAAAATGGTGGGCGTGAGAGGGGGTTGGTTGTCCTCTAACCACTTTCGACTATTAAAAAGGGCACTGGCCCTTTCCATTTCCAATCAAATGAGCCCTTTTTGAAGTTTTACAATAACAATTTCTATAAAAACCTTATATGCCCCCAGGACATAACTTACAACCCTTGCCCTAAGGGTTGGGGGGAATTGTCATTCTTAAAGACCTAATTTCCAGAAATTTAAACTGCGTTGAACAAAATGGTTATCTCAAAATTTTGATTGTGTATGTTTGGGGAAACGGTAGGCGTGAGAGGGGTGTTTGTTACCCTTCAATCACTTTCGACTACTAAAAAGAGTACTAACTCTCTCAATTTGCAATCGAATAAGCCCTTTTTGAAGTTTCTACAACGTCGCTATCTGTAAAAATCTTATATATCCCCAGGGCATAATTTATAAAACTTACCCTGAGTGCTATAAGGGGGGGGGGCTGCCATTTTTAAAGCCCTAATTTGTTTAACTCTCAGCTACATTGAAAAAAATGGCTATCTCAAAATTTTATTGGATATGTTTGGGGAAATGGTTGGCATGAGAGGGGGGTTACTTGCCCTCCAATCACTTTCTACTATTAAAAAGGGCACTAGCCCTTTCAATTTCCAATCGAACGAGCCCTTTTTGAAGTTTCTACGACAACACTTTCTGTAAAATCCTTATATACCCCAGGGCATAACTAACACCCCTTGCCCTGAGGGGTGTGGGGGGTTATCATCCTCAAAGACCTAATTTCCAATATTTTCAACTGCATTGAACAAAATGTTATATCTCAAAATTTTGATTACATGTGTTTGAGGAAATCAGAGGCAGTGCTATTGCGCTGCCTATGAAAATGATATTTTATATCTTTTCGTTTTTTTTTTATATAAGAATCCTTCGTTTGGCTTGCTATTTGTATATTGGAGAAATGTTTCCAACAACTTTTAGCAATATACACCCTTTTGACCTCGAGGGCCAGGCCAGAATAATTTTTGGTTTTGGACTTTAGAAATTAGCGAATCTTCTATCTTCATGTATCTTTTCTCCTAACTATCGTGGGGCTCTGCCAATATAAAATGTACGACAAGAACCCTGTATACGGCCTTTATTAAACTTTTGAATTATATAGTTTATATGTTCAATGTATGACTTAGCTCAGAGACTATATGACTGCTTGAACAAATTTCCAAAACTTTATCAACAAAAGAAACTTTCATACTGCCTTTCACTGAATGAGGGTGGTTTGAAGGGAAATGTAAATAGCGGTCATTGTGAGTCGAAATTCCAGTAAATGGAAAATTCAAGGTTAGAAGCCCCCTTAAAATTAAGACGTCCAAGAATAGAAGCTTCTTTGAATCTTCTGCCTCCATTGTAAACCGTAAAAGGGTATCACAAGTATTCTACTACTACTACTACTACTACTACTACTACTACTACTACTACTACTACT
>JAQQPU010013328.1:0-13800 GCA_029168905.1 Artemia sp. Kazakhstan ARC1039 | reverse complement strand
CTACTACTACTACTACTACTACTACTACTACTACTACTACTGCTACTACTACTACTACTACTACTAATACTACTACTACTAATAACAACTCAACGCAGCACCAGGCCGCCTGGTACCAACACAGCCACTCACACCTCTCCTACATCCCAATCCATTTAAAGCCTCCATCCTTACTCCCTCCCAGGAAGTTCCCATTTTCCTTAAATTTTTGCTTATGACTTCCTCCTACCTCAACCGAGGACGACCTGATTTCCATTTAGCCCTAGACGGTTGGCTGAAAAGGGCAAGTTTTGGCAATCTGTCATCATTCTTTCACAGAACGTGCCCTAGCTATCTCAACCCTTTTCTCATTTTATCCCTAGAGAGCCTCTGTCCCAAATCGACGAAATAGCATCAATAAAACGGATCTAGGATAAATGTTTGCGTTGAGAATTTTTTAAAACAGAATTTAAGACGAATCCTATTTGGAAAGTTGTGTTGTGTTTCTTCAAAAGTCATATTTTTGTCCGATCAACCCCACCGGACGTAAATATCGTGACTGCGTGTCATGCTGCCTGGAATACACTCCCTGAGTCACCTAAAAAGTATTATTTGTCACCTTTTGGAAAATTGAAAAGATTTATATTTTTTCTTTTTTAATGCCACCACGCGGTGGCTTTAGAAAAGTGTCTGTTGGCCAAGATAGAAATGTATAATGACCTTATTTTTTAACCATGATAGTTCACTTTAGCTTGGTTTTCGGCGAGTAGCGAGTAAGGGCAAGTAGTAAGGCGATAGGCACCCGATAGAACCTTTGCCTTAACAGACGGGTTTTAGTGCCAAAACTTTTGATCGTCAAATTACGTATTCAAAAGGTTTATTGAGCCTTCTGTAAAAAATACTGATTTCAGTCATAGGGTAAGAAAATCATGTTTTTCGTATAAATAATGTTTTTTACTAAAGACAAATCCAAGCCGTGCATGTTTCTGACACAAAAATTGTCAAACAATAATAATCTCTAGGCTAAAGGTACCTTGCATATTGTCTAGAATTGATTGGCATGTGGTGCTAAATCATTTATTAAAAAAAATAACTCTATTTGCGAAAAAGGGTATAGCATTTGCGAATTGGACTGTATGAACGATCTTAATTGTTGATTGAATAATAGGGGTGTGAATGATCCTAATTAGTGATTGAATCGAATGAAGGTGATAAAAAAGGGTTAAACTGATTAGCAGTTAAGGTAAACCCGAAAGGGTTGTTAACTCATACCTTATCTATTATAAATTTGGAATAGGATCAATCTATGGGAATGGTTAAGGATGATAAAATGCCCTTGAGAGTTGACCTAGCTTTACTTCACCGATGTCATCTGTATAATACACAAGTACCGTTTGAACAGTGTTGTCAATATAAAATATGGTCTAACGTTATAGTATACTAAAAAGTTGATATTAATAGAGATGAAGATGTCAAGAAAAGAATTTTAGTAATGAAATTCAGAACAACCCTTAGAAATCCATGCAAATCAAGTAGTGAGGTGTATATGAGTATGAACCGTCAAGGATCATAA
Source organism: Artemia sp. Kazakhstan ARC1039 (assembly GCA_029168905.1). Classification (NCBI taxonomy): domain Eukaryota; kingdom Metazoa; phylum Arthropoda; class Branchiopoda; order Anostraca; family Artemiidae; genus Artemia; species Artemia sp. Kazakhstan ARC1039. The sequence continues at coordinate 12,248 of JAQQPU010013328.1, read as the reverse complement.
GCACCAATGACCCTAACCACCAGAAACCTCAACCTCCAAAGGTCCTTTATCCCCAAACTCCAACTTTTGGAGGTTGGGACCCCTCCAACAAGGACCACTCCTCCAATTTTTTTTAATTTTTAAGTTTTTTTTAACTTTTTTTTTTATTATTTTTTTTAACATGATATATTTTTTCAACTTTTTTTTACGTCTCTTAGAATGACATGTAACATACTTAGAACATAAAAAAATCACATTAAATATTTTCCAAATTCAAAATGAGGATAATATAGAAATGTTAGTCGTGACTTTTACTATTAGAAAAATATTGTTTGTAGCAGCACTTTTTTTTATTGTACAAATTTTTTTTTACTTCGAAATTATTCAACTTTTTTTTAAGTATCTTAAAATGACATGAACTATGCTTATGGCTCTAACAATTGTACTATATGCTTGCTCAGAGACACAATGCGGCTTTCCCAATGGTACTCTATGGCCGTTTATCGACACTACCTAGTTTATTGCATGCATTAAATCAGTGTTTTTTACGCAGTGGATGGATAAACATAACTCATATCTCTAAAAAGTGAAGATGAAGCATTTTAAGAAAGTGTGTTCACATGATAGTGTTATTGTAGCATTGAATGCTGACAAGGAGAAGTATTTAAACTATGAAATAAGTACAAGTGGTAGCACTATCGGGAACGTATGCGTGCATTGTCATGACAGTAAGGAATTAAATTTCTTTGGAGTACCAAAAAAATTCAACTCTTATGATGGTGGATATGCGAGATTGAGATCCCCGGAGATGATGTCACTCAAAGAGAATGCCAGCATAAAAATAATAGTTGGTGAAGAAGGGCATCTTCTTGCTAGTGCTTGTGGTAACATGTCACCCTGTGTTAAACCATATCGTCAGCTTTCGGATAATACCATTCAAATGAAAGCAAAGAGGAAAAGAAAGACCTACTCTTCTACTAATATCATAAACCATATCTTGTCTACGTGCCGAAACTGTTACCTAAGTAAACATAATGTTGTAACTGACAGTGAAACTACCGGAAAAAAGGGCATTGGTAGAAAATATCACTAAGGAATATAAAGATAAATCGATAAAAAACAAAGTGCCAGCAAACGTTACTATCATTGATCAAACAGTCAATGAACCAAACAATACCAAAGACGAAACGCATATTGAACCTGTCGGTGACACACCAGTAAAAATTGTGTACGACTCAAAATGGAATAGTGATTATTCTACTGATTACGAGCTAAGAGAAGACAATAGCTACAATATCAAGAGAGAACATGGTGAACTATTTTATGGACCAGATTCAAAATGTCCAAAGTTGTTCATTGATATTAGTAAAGTATAATAATATATTTTTTTTATTAATATTCTACATGACATTATTTCAATAAAAATATATTATGCATTACATTGTTATGTGTTCATTATTTTTAACGTAACCTTGCATATCAAGCGTTTAGAGTGTCTATTAAAACATCGGAGATGTAAGAAAAGGAATTTGCATATATCATATGTCGGATAGATAGGTTAACATTCATAAAATCTAACTATCAGAGTTAACAAATTCTTTATCAACATGCTTTGTCAGATATGCCTGATAAAATTGAGAAAATCCAAATATCAGAGTGAATAAATTCTATATCCATGTCTTTTGACAGATACGTCTGATAACACTGAGACAATTTTAAGTATCAAATTGAACAAATTCTTTATTAACATTCTTTATCGATATCATTTGTCGGATACGTCGGATAACATTGACAAAATCTACGTATTAGAACGAATAAATTCTTTATCATCATCTATTGTTGGATATGTCAATATGAAAAAATTCTAAGTATCAGAGCCAATAAATTCATTAACATTTTTTTTTATCAACATCTTTTGTTAGATACATAGGATAAAATTGACAAAAGCTAAGTATAAGAACGAATAGATTCTTTATCAACATCCTTTGCAGGTTATATCGGTTAACATTATCAAAACTAAGTGTCAGAGTGATCAAATTCTATATCAACATCTATTGTCAGATTTATCAATATCATTTGACAGATACGTTTGATAGTGTCAGAGTGAATAAATTTCTTGTCATTATCTTTTGTCAGATCTGATTGATCAAATTGAGAAAATATAGGCATCAGAGTGAAGAAATTCTTTATCAATATCTTTTGACAGATACGTTTGATAACACTAACCAAATCTAAGTATCATAGTGAATAAATTCTATATCAACTTCTTTGTCGAATAGATCAGATAACATTCACAAAATCTAAGTATCAGAGTGAATAAATTCTTTATCGAAACGATTTGTCAGATATGATTGATAAAATTGAGAAAATCTAAGTATCAGAGTGAATAAATTCTTTATCAATGTCACTTGACAGATGCGTTTGATAACTCTGACCAAATCTAAGTATCATAGTGAATAAATTCTATATCAACTTCTTTGTCGGATACATCAGATAACATTCATAAAATCTAACTATCAGTGAGTAAATTCTTTATCAACAAGAAAAAATTGAAAAAAATTGTAAGTATCAAAGCCAATAAATTCATTAACATTTTTTTAATCAACATCTTTTGTTAGATACATCGGATAAAATTGACAAAATCTAAGTATCAGAACGAATAGATTCTTAATTAACATCCTTTGATGGTTATATAGGTTAATATTATCAAAACTAAGTTTCAGAGTGATCAAATTCTATATCAACATCTATTGTCAGATTTATCAATATCATTTGACAGATACGTTTGATAGTGTCAGAGTGAATAAATTCTTTATCATTATCTTTTGTCAGATATGATTAATAAAATTGAGAAAATCTAGGCATCAGAGTGAATAAATTCTTTATCAATGTCTTCTGACAGATACGTCTGACAACACTAACCAAATCTAAGTATCATAGTGAATAAATTCTATATCAACTTCTTTGTCGAATACATCAGATAACATTCACAAAATCTAAGTATCAGAGTGAATAAATTCTTATCAACATGATTTGTCAGATACGTCGGATAAAATTGACATAATCTTGAGTGGGGTGCCACTCTAAGTGAACCTAAATTAACCCAAATTTTATTATATCTCTCTCACTGTGACTGTGTGTTCTAACCCAAAACGTAACGATGAATAAAGTCAAAATGAATAGAACTTGAATTTTATGAATGTTATCTGATGTACCCGATAAAGACGTTGAAAACGAATTTATTCGCCCTGATACTTAGACTTTGTCAATTTTAACCGATGTATCTCACAAAAACATGTTGATAAAAAAATTTATTCACTCTTACACTTAGATTTTGTCAAGTTTATCATATGTATCCGAAAAAAAGATGTTGATATAGAATTTAATTACTCTGATACTTAAATTTTGTCAATTTTATCCGACGTATATGACAAATCATGTTGATAAGAAGTTATTCACTCTGATAATTAGATTTTGTGAATGTTATCTGATGTATCCGACAAAGAAGTTGATATAGAATTTATTCACTATGATACTTAGATTAGGTCAGTGTTATTAAACGTATCAGTCAAAATACACTGATAAAGAATTTATTCACTCTGATACCTAGATTTTCTCAATTTTATCAATCAGATCTGATAAAAGAAAATGAAAAAGAATTTATTCACTCTGAGACTATCAAACGTATCTGTCAAATGTTATTGATAAATCTGACAATAGATGTTGATATAGAATTTGATGACTCTGACACTTAGTTTTGATAATGTTAACCGACATAACCTGCAAAGGATGTTGATAAAAAAAAATTTATTTACTCTAAAACTTAGATTTTGTCAATTTTATCCTATGTATCCGAGAAATGGATGTTGATATAGAATTTAATAACTCTTATACTTACATCTTGTCAATTTTTTTCGATATATCCGACAAAGGATGTTGATAAAGCATTTATTCACTCTGATACTTAGATTTTGTCAATTTTATCCGATATATTTGACAAAAGATGTTGATATAAAAAAATTTATTCACTCTGACACTTTTGTCAATGTTATCCGACGTATCTGACAAATGATGATGATAAAAAAAATATTAATGTATTTATTGGCTCTGATACTTACAATTTTTCATTCTGACACTTAGTTTTGATAATGTTAACCGACATAACCGGCAAAGGATAGTAATAAAAAAATTATTCACTCTAACACTTAGATTTTGTCAATTTTATCCTATGTATCCGAGAAATGGTTGTTGATATAGAATTTAATCATTCTGATACTTAGATTTTGTCAATTTTATCCGATATATCCGACAAAGGATGTTGATAAAAATCTTAATGAATTTATTCACTCTGATACTTAAATTTTGTCAATTTTATCCAATGTATCTGACAAAATATGTTGATAAAAAAATTATTCACTCTGACACTTAGATTTTGTCAATTTTATCCGACGTATCCGACAAATGATGTTGCTAAAAAAAAAGTTAGTGAATTTATTGGCACTGATACTTACAATTTTTTCATAATTACATATCCAACAACGGATGATGATAAAGAATTTATTCATTCTAATACATAGATTTTGTCAATGATATCCGACGTATCCGACAAATGATATCGATAAAGAATGTTAATAAGGACTTTGTTCAATTTCATACTTAAATTATGTTAGTGTTATCAAACGTATCTGTCCAAAGACATTGATAAAGATTTTATTCACTCTGATACTTAGATTTTCTCAATTTTATCAGACATATCTGACAAAGCATGTTGATAAAGAATTTATTCACTATAATACTTAGATTTTGTGAATGTTATCTGATGTATCTGACAAAGAAGCTGATAAAGAATTTATTAACTATGATACTTAGATTTGGTCAGTGTTATCAAACGTATCTGTCAAAAGACATTGATAAAGAATTTATTCACTCTGATACTTAGATTTTCTCAATTTTATCAATCATATTTGACAAATCATGTTGGTAAAGAATTTATTCACTCTGATACTTAAATTTTGTGAATGTTATCTGATGTATCCGACAAAAAAGTTGATATAGAATTTATTCACTATGATACTTAGATTTGGTCAGTGTTATCAAACGTATCTGTCAAAAGACATTGATAAAGAATTTATACACTCTGATGCCTAGATTTTCTCACTTTTATCAATCATATCTGACAAAATATAATGATAAAGAATTTATTCACTCTGACACTATCAAGCGTAGCTTTCAAATGATATTGATCAATCTGGCAATAAATCTTGATATAGAATTTGATCACTCTGAAACTTTGTTTTGATAATGTCAACCGACATAACCGGAAAAGGATGTTGATAAAGAATCTATTCGTTCTGATACTTAGATTTTGTCAATTTTATCCGATGTATCTAACAAAAGATGTTGATAGAAAATGTTAATGCATTTATTGGCTCTGATACTTACAATTTTTTCATAATGACATATCAAACAATGGATGATGATGAAGAATTTATTCATTCTAATACATAGATTTTATCAATGTTATTCGACATATCCAACAAATGATATCGATAAAGAACGTTAATAAAGAATTTGTTCAATTTGATTCTTAAATTATCTCAGTGTTATCAAACTTATCTGTTAAAAGACATTGATACAGAATTTATTCACTCTGATACTTAGATTTTCTCAGTTTTATCAATCATATCTGACAAATCATGTCGATAAAGAATTTATTCACGCTGATACTTAGATTTTGTGAATGTTATCTGATGTGTCCGACAAAGAAGTTGATATAGTATTTATTCACTATGATCCTTAGATTTGGTTAGTGTTATCAAATGTATATGTCAAAAGACATTGATAAAGAATTTATTCACTCTGATGCCTAGGTTTTCTCAATTTTATCGATCATATCTGACAAAAGATAATGATAAAAAATTTATTCACTCTGATACTTAGATTTTGTGAATTTTATCTGATGTATCCGACAAAGAAGTTGATATAGAATTTATTCACTGAGATACCTAGATTTTGTTAGTGCTATCAGACGTATCTGTCAAAAGACATTGATAAAGAGTTTATTCACTCTGATGCCTAGATTTTCTCAATTTTATCAATCATATCTGACAAAAGATAATGATAAAGAATTTATTCACTCTGACACTATCAAACGTATCTGTCAAATGATATTAATAAGTCTGACAATAGATGTTGATATAGAATTTGATCACTCTGAAACTTGGTTATCCGCTGTATCTAACAAAAGATGTTGATAAAAAAATGTTAATGAATTTATTGGCTCTAACACTTACAATTTTTTCATATTGACTTATCCAACAATGGATGATGATAAAGAATTTATTCGTTCTAATACATAGATTTTGTCAATGTTATCCGACATATCCGACAAATGATATCGATAAGGAATATTAATACAGAATTTGTTCCATTTGATACTTAAATTATCTCAGTGATATCAAATGTACCTGTCAAAAGACATTGATAACGAATTTATTCACTCTGATACTTAGATGTTCTCAATTTTATCAGGCATATCTCACAAAGCATGCTGATAAAGCATTTATTCACTGTGTAATTTCACTGTCTATTACAGCATTATGTTTACCTAGGTAACAGTTTTGGCACGTAGACAAGATATGGTTTATGATATTAGTAGAAGAATTAGCCTTTCTTTTCCTCTTTGCTTTCATTTGAATGGTAATACCCGAAAGCTGACGATATGGTTTAACACAGGGTAACATGTTACCACAAGCACTAGCAAGAAGATGCCCCTCTTCATCAACTATTATTTTTATGTTGGCATTCTCTTTGAGTGCAATGATCTCCGGGGATCTCAATCTCGCATATCCACCATCATAAGATTTGAATTTTTTGGTACTCCAAAGAAATTTAATTCCTTACTGTGATGACAATGCACGCATACGTTTCCGATAGTGCTACCATTAGTATTTATTTCATAGTTTAAATACTTTCCTTGTCAGCATTCAATGCTACAGCAACACTATCATGTGAACACACTTTCTTAAAATGCTTCATCTTCACTTTTTAGAGATATGAGTTATGTTTATCCATCCACTGCGTAAAAAACACTGATTTAATACATGCAATAAACTAGGTAGTGTCGATAAACGGCCATAGAGTACCATTGGGAAAGCCGCATTGTGTCTCTGAGCAAGCATAGAGTACAATTGTTAGAGCCATAAGCATAGTTCATGTCATTTTAAGATACTTAAAAAAAAGTTGAATAATTTCGAAGTAAAAAAAAATTTGTACAATAAAAAAAAGTGCTGCTACAAACAATATTTTTCTAATAGTAAAAGTCACGACTAACATTTCTATATCATTTTCATTTTGAATTTGGAAAATATTTAATGTGATTTTTTTTATGTTTTAAGTATGTTACATGTCATTCTAAGAGACGTAAAAAAAAGTTGAAAAAATATATCATGTTAAAAAAAATAATAAAAAAAAATAAAATAAAATTAAAAAAGAATTAGGGGAGGGGACCAAAAAGTAGGGGGGAGTGGTACCTTCGAGGTTGGGGATAAAGGACCTTTGGAGGTTGAGGTCCCTGGTGGTTAGGGTCATTGGTGCTTATGATCCTTAACGGTTCATACTCATATATACCTCACTACTTGATTTGTATGGATTCTAAGGGTTGTTCTGAATTTCAGTATTAAAATTCTTTTCTTTACATCTACATCTCTATTAGTATTAACTTTTTAGTATACTATAACGTTAGACCATATTTTATATTGACAACACTGTTCAAACGGTACTTGTGTATTATACAGAACACATCGGTGAAGTAAAGCTAGGTCAACTTTCAGGGGCATTTTATCATCGTTAACCATTCCCATAGATTGATGCTATTCCAAATTTATAATAAATAAGCTATGAGTTAACAACCCTTCTGGGTTTACCTTAACTGCTAATCAGTTTTTACCACCTTTATACGATCTGATCACTAATTAGGATCATTCACACCCCTATTATTCATTCAACAATTAAGGTCGTTCATACAGTCCAATTCGCAAATGCTATACCCTTTTTCGCAAATAGAGTTATTTTTTTGGTAAATGATTTAACACCTCATGCCAATCAATTCTAGACAATATGCAAGGTACCTTCAGCCTAGAGGTTATTAGTGTTTGACAATTTCTGTGTCAGAAACATGCGCGGCTTGGATGTGTCTTTAGTAAAAAACATTATTTATACGGAAAACATGATTTTCTTACCCTATGACTGAAATCAGTATTTTTTACAGAAGGCTCAATAAACCTGTTGAATACGTAATGTGACGATCAAAAGTTTTGGCACTGAAACCCATTTGTTAAGGCAAAGGTTTGTAGGTGTGAAACTGCACATATATTCTTGTGTAATTCCTTGTGCAATTCGCGGTGCCTATTGCCTTACTACTGGGGCAGCAGTTCGTAATTTTCTGTTTTTAGTGTACGTTTATTTTCAGTAGTTTGTGATTAGTTTTTCTTTTTTTCCCTCCCAGCTTTCCCGACCATAGAACTTTTTGTGTGGTGGGGAGGGGGTGTATTATTTGTTTTTGTTATTTGAATTTATTGTTCAACAAATCTAGCTATCTGTTCACCTGTGTTTAAATTCAGCAAAGGCTCTTCAGCTATAGCATTTCCCTCCAATTATAGATTATTTAGTTTATTTCTAGCTGCATCTTCATTGGACACGTAAAAATGACAGTTTTCTGGTTTGAGACATCCTTCAGTATTTGATTAATGAGGAACAACCATTAGTTATTTCCTTACAATTTTCGTTTTCGTTTTTACAAAGACTTTTAAGTCATCTAGGGACAATGCTAAAAGAAAGGAGTTTTATAATCTAATTTTTGGGAGTAAGTTGATCATATTAGGAGTAAGCTTTGTTTACTAGGAAGTAGTTTCAATCAAAAACTTCGTTTCCATGGATAACAATACACAAAGTATTCAATTCAACACAGGATGAAACAGCTGTTCACGGTTAGTAGGTGTGGTTTGGCCCATTACAAAATGGGGAGAGGGCTGGTTACCTGTAGCTCAGTCCAAAGAGTGGCCTAGAATGATAACTTAGTTATTGGAAATTATAATCATGTTTGACAATTTATTATTTGGTACTTTTGTTTGATATTTTAACTATTCTATGATAATGATTCAAAAACTGTATATATACTTTATAATTTATATAAATTATAATTGCTTGTTTAATTAAATAATTTTATACTTATAATGATTCTAGTGCCCCGGTAGCAGTGGAGAAAAAAAAGAGGGTACATCAGTCCTACCCATGCAAAAAGAGTGTCCTTGTTGTTGAAGCCAAGAGACTGAATTTTCCAAAATAGGGTTTTTGGCCATGGCAATTCCAATGGTTTACTGTTTGTTTTGACCCAACGCCATTTTTTAGGTGGCTTTTGGCAATTCTTGGGAATTCCCATAAATTTGTTTTCAATATAACATTTTATTACTAAGAGTGATCGAGATAATAGATACCAAATCCGAATCAGATACAAAAGTAATTTTTTTACTAGCTACTTTTTACTAAAACACATTTTTTTTGGTTAATTTAGGGCGTGGTTCGTTCTTTACTAGGTTGCATCCACCGCTGCAACCGTGGTGATTATAATTTGATTCATTTAAAAGAAGTCTTATTATTAAGGTGGGCTTCTGAACCCATTATTATTTTTTCTCCCTAACGTTGATCAAAAGGGAATAAGGAGTATCCAGAGGTGTAAAAGCTCAAAACGATGAGGATTGGTATTGTATTAGTTTCCTGCTACCTGTTTTTTTTCATGTGCTAGTTGTTATCGCTGTAGGCGAGAATTTGGGTAAACTACCATTTCGATAGGTTTTAGCTTGTTGTGGTTCCTACATTCTGTGAACTTGTCAATCGTTCCCACAGATCCAAAAAAAAAGAGAAAACGCTGTCAGGGTTGCTATCTACCAAAATAACTGACAAGTGTTGACAATTCAGCCAATCACTAATCTTCAGCTCTGAAAGCTATCGTATGACTTCATACGACGGGTATCCGGAGCAAAGCGAGTATTAGTCATTACGCATGCAGCCTGTGGTTTAAGTGAAACTGTTTTAAGTGTGGTTAAGAATTTTACATCAGGACAGGGAGAGCGAGCTAAAACTGTCCGAACAACATTTTTTTTTGGGGGGGGGGGGATGGGGTGTAAGGGGCTTTGGTATTTTTGCTGGGGGAAGGGATCTCGATAATTTTCTCTTATACTTTTTGGTACTAAAAAAAAGAATATACGCTATGTTTTCTCTTTTAATGCCCGTGGTCCTACTGGCTCTGCTGTTAACCTGTTTTATTTAATGACTGGTTTGAGAGGATTATTTTTGTAATCTTTCAAAGCTTTCCGATAAAAGTAACCTTCCAGATACAATAAATCATTGAGAGTTTATTTCATGGGAAGTAAGAAGCGAAACTGTTATTCTTCTAAATTCTTAATCATATGTTCTAATTTAATTTAAGTGATATCTTTCTTGTACCTTTAAAATGGTCTTTGGTGTAAGCAAAGCTCTCTTTAGGAAGATTAGAAAATCTTTGAAATAATTCAAGTTACAACAAATGACACTTTATACGTCACTATTGTAAACTGACATAACAAGCCATGTTTTGTTTGGCTTTGTTTTTTAGACATGCTAAAAACATTTAATTTCCTACCATTAACATCTAATTTCCTTGGACTATTTGCTCTATTCGAGAATGACGGGAGAAAACACAAAATAAAAAACAAAAATAATTGATGTATGAGAGTTCGTTGCTCCTTACTAGCGTCTGTATTCTGCAGTACTGCGTGAACTTTGAAACTCGAGTGAACAAACGAACACAACAACGGATACTTGATTTTATCACTAACAGAACATGTCAGATTGGTTGGAAAAAAGGGCTATTCTTGCACCTAGAAATGATTGCATTGGAAAAATAAATTACCCTTTGTTAGCAAGAATCCCAGGAGAAGAAAATAAATGTGTCAGTTCTATGATGGAATTACTGACCTAACTAAACTGTCATTGGTCTCATGAATTCCCTGGAGCCGTACAGATTTCCCCCAAATCTTCTAAAGCTGAAAGTTGGATGTCATATTATGTTACTAAGAAGTTTTGGTAAATTTTTTGTTATACATATTATTGACTTATGAATAAAGTAAACATACCTCTCGATGCCTTTTTTTATGCTCTTTCCAAATATAATAATCATTTTTGTCGGAAATTAATTTTACCCCCAACCCTATATATACCAATTCAGGGTATATATTTGAACATTAGAGGGATGGGGGGAGTTTACTTTATTCATAAGTAAATAACGAAACATTTACCGAAGTTTTAATTCCCTTAGATTCAGCAGTGGTACTAGAATAAAGGGTAAAATTCTACTTTAGGCACTTTTGACTATATTGGAAAGGGGTTAGGTTAGGAAAAATGAAACTTTCAGAGATGGGTCTACAGGCTAAAGTATGGCCCGGTACGGTATTTTGATGTACCTACCTCCACTCCTTCTCTCTCTAGAGGGTCCTGAAATTTGCCTCCATGACATGACCTATTTAAATTTTGATAAAATAATATTTTACCTTAATTTTCAGTTATCAGTTTCTTTTTCTCTGGCTTTATTTATGAAAATGGGATTCCTGTTATTTGAGTATAATTTTAAAATTTAACTAGAATTTTTAAAATTTATTAAAAACGTTTTCTTTTTCAAAATTTAGGAAATGTATTTACATATCTTTAAAACCTTATAAATTGGGATTGAGCAGAGTTGTAAAGCTGAAAATAATTTTGTTGTACTTCATTTAAGTAGAAGATCTATTTGCAAGGTTTCACTTTTATAACACATATCCCTAAAGGTCATCTAAGGTCAGGGCCATCTAGAGGGAGAAGGGGTGGAGGTAGGTACTTCAAAATACCTTCCCATGACATACTTTAGCCTGTAGACCCATCCCTGAAAGTTTCTTTTTCCTAACCTAACCCCTATCCAAGATAGCCAAAAGTAGCTAAAGTAGAATTTTACCGAATAAAGCTTCTTAAAATGGCTGAGAATATGCGGAGGGTGATATGACATCTGGGGTCCATGAAAATGAAATGGGACCCATGTTGACTCACTTTATCTTCGGTGGAAACTAGACGAAGGTCTATTTTTGCTCGGCAGCAATGGAGAAAAGGCTTATTGAGGTTGTCAAGCACGATCTCTCAGCGAAAGCCTTTTCCGCACTTTTCGGCCCAATCCTTATTCTAGCGCTGGCCGTGGTGGCGGAAGC